>OZ025754.1:0-120000 GCA_964019335.1 Diplonema japonicum
GCGGGCTCCAAATGATAAAAATTCAAAAATAAAAATCTCAAAAAAGGCTTAAAAGAAGAAGAGGCAAATTCAAAAACATACTAGGGAGGAATGAGTGGGGCAGGGGGTAAAATTTAGGAGGGGGAAAGAGGGAGAATCAAAAAAGGGGAAAGGGGCAGAGTGGCCAATGCCCATGCGAAAAAGCATAGAGGGAAGAAGAAAATCAAAAACAGGAAAAACACATCACCACAAAAGAAAAAAGAAAAAAAAAAAAAAAAAAAAAAAAACGTCGACCGAGATGGTTCCACTTCAAAAAGAAAAAGAAAAAGAAAAACAGAAAAATAAAAAAAAAAAAAAAAAAAAGGAAAAACAAAAAGAAAAAAAAAAAAGGGAAAAAAAAAAAAAATCTAAGTGGTTCTATCTAGCCTGGCCGTTGTAGCACCTGTTCCCTATTCTTTTATTTTTCCCTTTTTTTTTTTTCTCAGAAAAAAAAAAAAAAGTTTCACATCTTCCTATGGCGGGGGGGGGGAGAACAGCCCCCCACACCCCCGCTGGCCTATCTGGCCAGCGAGCCTTTGGACCTCTTCTTGTGGGGTATGGGCCCCACCCGTGCCCTCCCCGACTCGAGCTGCAGCCAAGCCACCGCACTGTTCACCGGGGCCCAGTTCTCCTTGTTGCGCACCTTGACCGTGTCCCGCACCAGGTCGTCGCCCCCCAGCTCTTCCATCAACCTGTGCTCCGCCAAGAACTTGAACTGGGGCCCGGTCATCCCCTTGAGCTCACCCCTGCATATGTTGGCTTCGACCACGGTGCCATCCGCCCCCGTACCCTTCAGATAGATGTAGCCACCCTCCACACAATCCGAGTCAGTACTGGCCGATCGGGCCCGGGCCCGCTTCTTGTCCTTCTTTCTCCACTTCAGCTCTTCCAGGGTGGGGAGATCCGTGGCAACCACCTCAGGCCGCCTCTCCCTGTCTTCCTCCTTCTTCCGGGCCAACAGCCCAAGGTACCTCTCAAAGGAGACGTCCTCGAACAACCCCGGGACCGTCACCACCGCTGACTGCAGGTCGACCTCTTCAACACCCATCTTCCGCAGATGGTCCTGGACAGTGCGCCTCGTCTCCTTCTCGCAGGGCCCCCTCCCCTCGTAGACGTCGAGGGTGACCTTCCTTCCATCCCTCACCCACGCCTTCACTTTGATCAGGTCCTTGACCTTTCCCACTGGGGCCCTTATCCTTGCGTCGCACCTCTCCAAGAACTCACGTAGTGTCACCTTGGTAGCGCCGGCTCCCGCCGCAATGCCCACTACCCCTTCCTTCCCCGGTGTCGGGTGGTGTCTGCACCCCCGGGTCTGCAACTTGACCACCCTCCATGCCGTTTCCAGAGTCCCCTTGAGCAGGTTTGCGGGTTTGCGGGTTTGCGGGTTTGCGGGTTTGCGGGTCTCGTCCACTGACTTGCCGGCCCTGGGTTGTTTGTCGGGGTTCCACAGATTCCGCTGCCTGTGTAGTGCACAGTGCGTCTGGTTCGACGAGCACGCCGCAGCACACGTTCCACAGAGGTTCACCTTCATGTTCCTCGCCTGCTCTTGTTTCACAAAATGATGGTGGACCGCATTGAGGTGTTTAACTAGACAGCTTGCCACACTGGTGCGGAAAGAGCAGCCTTCCATCCGGCATTGATGTTTGTCTGTTCCTTCTTTTTCCCCCTCCTTCTGCGCCTCCGTGTGCTCATCATCCAAATCCATGGGGGGAGGGTCACCACCTCCTTGCAACGCGTCCCCTGCCAGCGTCAAGTCCGCAAAGGGGTCCAGGTGTTCGGCCTGAAAGAGCTTATCCTCCGTCTCGGCTCGTTCCTTCGCCGCTTGCTTGGCGTCTTCCTTCTTTTTTCTGCGTCATGAGCTTCTAGGCGGGCCCAAGTACACCGGCAGGTAGTGACCTCTCGATCCGCGTCTTGTCTTCCTCAGCTTTACCGGTCCGAATCTCTGGGTCGGGTCAGCACCAGCTTTCCCCACCATCACTTCCGACATGGCCCAGAGCGACATCAGCCCCCCTATCCAAACTGAAGTGCTTCCCACCAGAGTACCCCCTACTGCTAGCCAAGCGAGCTCCCCGGCGGACCATTCATCCCCTCGGGGCCCCACCTGTACCCTTGACCTGCGGGTGGTCCTCCTGTCGCTCCCCGGCCTCTTCCACAACACTGCCGCATGCAGGAAGGAGGGGGCCATCCCGATGCCCGCCCCCAGCACCTGCCTCACCCCTGGGATCA
The DNA here is from genome assembly GCA_964019335.1 of Diplonema japonicum. Classification (NCBI taxonomy): domain Eukaryota; phylum Euglenozoa; class Diplonemea; order Diplonemida; family Diplonemidae; genus Diplonema; species Diplonema japonicum. The sequence continues at coordinate 2,245 of OZ025754.1, forward strand.
GCAAGAGGGAGACCAGGGCGACCCAGGCCCACGCCCCCAGGTGCTCCCATCTCACCCCTTCCTTGCTGTGTCCCGTCCGTCTGCGGTGCCTCCTTGTGCCGGTTGCAGCCCCAGGTGCCGGGATTCTGGGTGCCAGGGGTTGGGCTCCAGGCGTTCCCACCTCGGTCCGCTTCAGCCCCATTGCAGGGTCATCTGGCTTCTGTTTCAGGGCGGCCTCGTGTTCCTCTCTGCGGGCCCTCCTCCTCCCTTCTTTCCTCGCACGACGGTGCCTTTTCTTCTCCTGTCTGGCAGCCTCCCTCGCCCCCTCCCTCGCCTTGGTCCTCTTCTCCCGACGCCTCTGAAGGGCCGTTTCGCTCCTGTGCCTCCTCCTGTTCTTCTTCCGCTTGGGCGCTGGCTTAGGTTCCCTGCCACCCATGGCAATCCAGGGGGCTCTTTTCTGTCTTCTCACAAGGGTGTGCAGTGGTGCTCTCACGTCGCTCGCAGCCTCCGCCCCAACCACACCTTGGCGGGCGGTGGGGGTGGGTGCTGGGTCCCCCTGGTTGTTTGAAAAGAAAAAAGGTTCCTCCTTGTTTGTTTTTTTTTTTTCTTTCCCTTCCACCCTCAAAAAAAGCCCCCGGCCCTTGGGGACCAGGGTGTACACCTCCGTAGAGGGTCCAGAAAAAATGGGGGGCAGAGAGGGAGGGGCACTACCTTCTCTCGGGCGTGCTGTCTCTCCCTCTGCCTTTTTTTCCTCCGAAGAGGGTCTGTTTTTCACCTCCGTGGAGGGTCCCTCTGGAGAGGGCTCTATAAAAGAAAAAGGGGGGGACGAATGGGGGGGAGGAACACTACCCTCTCTCGGGAGTGCCACCTCTTCCCCTTTCTCTCTGTTTTCCTCCGAAGAGGGTCTGTTTTTTACCTCCGTGGAGGGTTCCTCTGGAGAGGGCTCTAAAAATGAAAAAGGGGGGGACAAATGGGGGGGAGGAGCACCACCCTCTCTCGGGAGTGCCACCTCTTCCCCTTTCTCTCTATTTTCCTCCGAAGAGGGTCTGTTTTCCTCCGAAGAGGGTTCTAAAAAAAAAAGGGGGGCGGGTGGGGCACTATCCTCTCTTGGGAGTGCCACCCCCCCTTGCCCACAAAAAAGGGGATCTAAAAAAGGGGGTTCGTCTGTTAACCCAGGGGATGGGTCTTCCTGGGGTGTGCGGGTGAGCTTGGGGCCTACCGCACGCAGGGTGATCGACACCCTGACACCAGTGGACATCCCGGACGGGATGTGGTGCGTCCACTGGTGTCTCGCTTCACCTTCCAACAATGCCCATGAGAAGGGGGGCACCAGGTATTTCGCCACCCTGTCCCCCCTCCTCATGACCATTGTGGTCTCGGCTCCGTACGAGAGGACTAGGACAATCGGTCCCAGCCTCGCGTCGTCCTTGTGGGCGGCAATCCCACAACCAGACTTGTACTTGTTGACAAGTACCTGGTTGGGGACCACCTCGAGCCCTGCGGCGGCGGCCACCTCCCTCACCCACCCCTCCGCCCCCCCTGGGATCCCCGTGGTGGGGCGCACCTTGGCGTTCGTCCCCTCCCACCGGTACCCGTATTGGAGGGTCTCCCTCCCTGAGTTCCCAGACAGGGCCTCCCACTTTCCTGAAAGCAGGGCTTTCGGGAAGGCAGGGGCCGGGCCCGTCCTCAACCCGGGAGGGTGTTCACCATACACCAGTACCCACCCCTTTTTTTCTCCCTCTTTTCCTCCCTCTTCAACAATAGCAGGGTCGGCTGCAGGGGTCGTGGTCGCGGCGGTCGTGGCTGCGGCAGGGGCGGCTGCGGCGGTCTCAGTTGCGGCGATCAGGGCGGCAGGGTCGGCTGCGGCGTTCAGGGCGGCTGGGGCGGCCGTGGCTGTAGCAGCGGCGGTCAAAACCGCGGTCTCTGCTAGTGATTTTTTTATTTTATTATTTTTTTTTTCTAAAGGGGGGTGGGGGGATCTAGGGGGTGGGGATTCATACTGCCCAACCAGATTGCCTGGTTGGGTGGGTCTCGGCGCCGTGTGCTGCGGGCTGCGGGCTTGCTCCTGCGGGCTGCGGCTGCGGCTGCGGTCACCTCCTCCTGCGAGTCGTCTTGGATCCATTTTTTATTTTTTTTTGTTTTATAGTGTGTGTTGGGGGGGAGGGGATCCTTTCGTTGAGCGGCGGGCAGGCCGACGGGCAAAACAACCCCCCCGGACGACGGCGACGACGGACGACGGACGCAGCGGCAAACCCAGGCAGAGGCGGCAGGCACCAGCAGAACACGAACGACCAATAAAGTACAGAAACTGTAGCTTTAGAATCGTTGGTCCTCCAGCGCCTTCTCATCAAGCACCCTAGAGAGCCACCTCTGGCTGCAGATGTGGGGGGCCTTGGCCACCATGTCGGGTGTAATCTGCATGCCGCCTTTCGTCCTGTTGAACCACTCGAGCCAGCTCCCCCATACACCCCCTTCCAGCCCATGTTCGTATTTGGGATCCAGCTCCTTGCACAGCTTCATCGTCGACGCCCTCGAAGCCATGTTGGCCGCGCGCAGGTGCTCCTGGCAGCTCCTCATCCCAAGCCCACCGACTTTTACGGACAGTTTCGCCTGCTGCCATTCTTTCGACCCGCTCTCGAACTGCATGCCGCACACCTTCGACATCGTCTTCCGCACCATCTCGTCGAACCTGTGCATGACCCCTCCCACATGCGAGTCTGGGACCACTCTCATGTAAAACACCAGTTTGCTGTATGAGCTGCAATACCGGAGAAGACATATACTCATACTTCTGGCGTTTGTAGTGTTCCGCCTTCGCCGCTGCGTACCCCGCAGTCTTCGCCGCCTGGTTGACACAAGACTCGTTCCTCGGGTGCACGATGACCACGTCCATAGCCATTGGGCGGGAACCCCCCACCCCACCTGGGAAGAACACGTCCGCCGGGCGCTGGGACGACCCCGGGATCAGCCCCGTCTTCTCCATCGTTGCGCTCACCCCGGCCCACTGACAGTGTCTGTGGATGGTGGAGGGGGAAAGAGGGAGAAATCAAAAAGGGGAAAGGGGCAGAGTGACCAATGTCCATGCGAAAAAGCGGGGGAAGAAGAAAATCAAAAACAGGAAAAACACATCACGGCATGGCGTCGTGTGCAGCCTGGCGGCCTGTCGGGGTTCCCTCCCTGCGGTTTGCATGGTCACCTCCTCTTGCGTTCCGTCTTGGATCCATTTTTTATTTTTTTTTATTTTTTTTTAAAGTGTGTTGGGGGGAGGGGATCCTTTCGGTAAGCGGCGGGCAGGCCGACAGGCAAAACAACCCCCCCGGACGACGGCGACGACGGACGACGGACGCAGCGGCAAACCCAGGCAGAGGCAGCAGGCACCAGCAGAACACGAACGACCAATAAAGTACAGAAACTGTAGCTTTAGAATCGTTGGTCCACCTCCTTCGCGTCCCTCGCGTGGTCCTCCTTCGTCGCTGCCTTCACCACCTTCATCGCGAACACCTTCCCGTCAATCTCCCTCACCGCCATGTGCACCGACCCCTGGCCCCCTGACCCGAGGTGCTTCCCTTTCCTGTACTTTTCAAAGTTCTGCATTTCCTGCATCTTTTCTTGTTTTACGGTGTGTTCTTCTTTTTTTTTTAACCCATAACACTCCGGGGCCTATCTACATAGGGGTCCCTTTTTTGCTCCTTTTCATAATCTGAGGGGGAAAATGGCAGCATTCAACCCCCGTTTGCAGGTAAAACGGGTTTTTTGGGCCAGGAAAATTAAAAAGAAAGTTCAAAAATTAATAAAAATACAAAGGGGATGAAGAGTTGAATGGCCGTAGGGTGCTCAAAAACGACCATGTTTACGGGTTTGCAAAATGGGTTGTGCACGGGGGGGTGTAAATTGAGCATCCTGGGACAAAAAAGGCAGCATCAGGACCCCTCAGATGTCTCAGACCGAGAGAAGTGCCTATTTGCGGGTGGAATATCGGCCTCGAAATCGTCAAGAGGCCTTTTTGGGGTGATGGAAGAGTGGTACGAAAAAAGCACTTATTTGGACAGAGGTGTTGGTTTCAGGTGTAGCATTTGTAGATTGTGCGTTTTGTGCATTCTTTCAACCTGCAGACCCTGGAGGTGCCCCCTTTGAGTGGCTAGCGGTCACGTTTGGTGTAATCTGGGGTATCGGGTGTGTGTGCACCACTAGTTGGGTGCCGGGAGTGGTGTTTTTGCAACGTTGAACCCATCAATTAGGCTCTCTCGAAAGCGCTCTTTAAAGCAGCCAGGGTTGTGTATCTCTTTGGCATCCCTGAACCATATTTTATTTGAAGTGCATGGCAGTTAACTATTGTCACTTCTAGGGCCCACCAGAAGAGTCCGCAACACCCAACGAAATGCAAGCCCCTCACAGCAGGGCTTCGGCCAGACCCACAGTCGAAAAGTAGCTATCGCAAACTACCGTGTTGTCATTTCCCCGGAAAGGCTCTGTTAACCCCAGCCCCGCTTTTTCCACAACACTGAAGTCTTCAAGTGCGTGCCCCTCGATTTTGGTGGATGTGAAACGCAAAAGATAACCCGTGCTCGCGCAGTTTAGGCAGTAGATTTTTATGCCATATCTTTTACGCTTGAAAGGACAGTAGACCCGCAGCCCCCAATTGCCCCGTGAAGGTACGAGTGTCTCGTCAATGCTTAAATATTTTCCTGACACTGCTGCTTTTGCCCACTTGTCACCAATTCTGTCCAGAAACCCTCGTATCTTCACAACACATCACCGTTTGACTCTTCTGTGTGAGTGAAGCGGAGGCTACTTTTGATTTCCCAGTAGCGTCTCCTGGGCATCGTGTTACTGAAAAGGGGGATTTTCATGGGTCCTGTGGACCAATACGACTGCTGATTCTGGGCACGCCGTAAACCCATCGCAATGCTCAATCCGAGTAAGCGGTGGAGTCCTGGGTCGAAATTTTATCAATCTCAGCGTCCTTTTGCCTGTTTGTCTCTTCTTGGATGACGTCTGTTAGCTTCTTATAAAAAAACCGAAGGAATAACCATTTTGCGTCGTCAAGTTTCTGCGTACCACGGGACAGCTTTTTTTCTCCCCACTGGCCTATTTTATGGTCTCTATGGGTACCAACTCCCTTACCCATGAAGGTTGGACCTCGTCCGTAGCTGTTTTGGCTTTACCTTTGCGTTTTTTGGGAACAATTTGAGCACAGTATGCACACCCGTTATTTTGCGTTTTTAGCCTATCTACTCGGATTTGGGACCCACTTGGTGGGTGGATAACAAGGTAAAGTGATGCAGCGCAGCATTAATTGCAGTTGAAAATAACTCCTCACTATAGTCGTGCTTGGAGATCCAGGGGTCGTGGGGACGAAAAAGTACTTAGAGAAAAAAACGATTTTTCAAAACGACAAATATTTGCGCCTTGGATGTTATGGGTTAATGTAAATCTCCACTGTGTGATGGATTTCTTCCCCCCCCCCCCCGTGTTGAGAGAATGAAAAAAAGCATAATATAACAACAGGGCCCCCGGTTCAAAATGGGTTTTTTTCCGATGTCACATGCCGTCTGCTTGTCGGCATATCATGAAACCGTCTCATGACGTAACCGAAGGAATTGCGGATAGTAGCAAGAAGAACTCTATCGATGCAGGGCTTAGGAAAGAGCCCTCTAGAGTCTCCCTGATGTCGTGGTTGATGGGAGAAGCACTTGTCTTGAGCTTGAAAAGCTGCACCCTCTTCCACATTTTATCCTTCGCCTCTTTGCCAAGTTCTATGGAGAACTGATTGCCTAAGTGGTGAAGCAACGGCTCGACCAACTGCTTAGCTGTTTCGATTTACTGTACTTTATTTACCGTGCTGATTTGCCGCACTTTACTTTGCTGAACCTTGTTGTGCCGTGCCTTGCCCTACCGTACTTTATTTTGCCGTACCTTTTGATTTTCTTTTTTTTTTTTCACCAGTGAATGAAAGCACGCAATGTCGCATACCGCCTCACATGGTCGATCTTTTACGTCAAGGTGACAAGTCAAACCCGTCTTGCTCCCCCTATGCAGTACGGATGTGAGCCTGTCGTGGTTCGAATGAAGATATCGTAAAATGCGATAAACTAAAAGGCAGCAAAAAGCCTATGCAAAGGGAGGAAGAGGATACTAGGAACTAGGCAGTTTGTTTCAGGTAAGACACCCCTGGAGTATATGGGACAACATGTTTCTTTGACAAAAAAAAGTAGATGATAGACTAAAAGTGGTATCGCAAAAAAAGAGAAAAAAATGGGGCTTTGATTGCAACACTAGGTGGCGTTAAGCGTGCAACGAAGCACGAACTACCTACTTGATTACAGGGGGCGCTCCTCGGCCGAGCAGTAGCTTCTTCTGCGTTCCGTGTCGTGTCCTTAATGCGTGCGGTGTGCAACTCAACCCTAGTCGGTGCGTCCCGGATAACCAAGATTCTGCGCTCGTGCAGTTTGCTGCCTGTTCGTCACCCAGAGCATCTGCGTTCTCCCACTCGGGCGCTATCGGTGATGACCGACGAGGAGGTCAACAGCTAACAACACATCTGATGTACTTCTTATATTTCCATGTTATCCCCACCACCCTAAAAGTGTCTCGAGTTCCTCTCCTTGGAAGGGGAGGTGGTCGAGAAGCGTACAAAAAATTCTGTATATGGCTTATTGATCATGGATCAGATTGGGTACCAATAAAGTACAGAAACTGTAGCTTTAGAATCGTTGGTAAAAAAAAAGGGGGGGGGGATATTCCCAACTACCAAAAGAGACAGAAGAAGAAGAAGAAGAAGAGAGTGAGAAAAAAAAACAAATAATCAAGTTAACAAAAATCTATCTTGTCAAGCAACTTGCCACATATTTCTCCGTTTCTCTATTCATTTACACTTATCCCCTCTGGTATCCTATTCTTCAATACCTCGTAAAAACTATCAGAGCTTCCACTCAAGTCGATGATTCTTAGATTATCGCACTTATACATGAACACGTCACCAATGTAATTAAGATTGATCATCGCACTCAAGTCGATGGTTTCTAGTTTTTCACACCCATACATGAATGCATCACCCACGTAATAAACATTGGCCATCGAACTCAAGTCGATGGTTTCTAGTTTTTCGCACCACGACAAGAAGGAATCACCAATAGAAGAAACTTTGTTCGTCTCGCTTAAGTCGATAGATTTTAGGTTTTTGCACTGATACATGAAAGCCTCACCAATGGAAAAAACATTGGGGAGGCTGAGATGGACAGATGTCAGGTGGTCGCACCCCCTGAGAAACTCATCGTCTATAGCTGTAACACAGCCTGTGGAGTCGGTGACAACGAGGCCCCGAAGTCCAGAAGGAAGGTCCCCTGCCGCCATGGACAGATATTCATCCGAGCCCTCCACTTCAACCACCAAGACTAGCTCAGGGTCAGCTGCCACAAGCCCCTCCAGCTCTGAAACCACTTCTGAGTTCTCTCTCCTCAGCTCTTTCAACCCCACGGTTCTCATTATCACCTCTACATGAACTTCACAGCCCTCCACGAGCCCGATCTCTTGAACCTCCTCACCACTGTTCATGTCCAATACCTCTCCCTCCCAAACCAGTTTGAACTTGCCCTCGAGTAATCCAGAAGCACGGGCTGCCTTCTTGTACAGGCTCCCCATCGTCTCCTTACCCGAAACTTCCACATCGTGAACCCCGCTTTTTGTCTTCAGAAACACTGTCACCCCGTCCATCTTTATGTCTCCTGTTTGTTTGTTCAGTCTTCCGCCTTGGCCACTAAACCACTGGATTTATAATCGGGGGGGAAACGAAAGTTTTCCTGTAAAAGAAAAATTACAAGACTGCTTGAGCTTCCCAGTATGAAGAATTAAGTGTCTGCAACGAGGAGCAGTGGAGTTAGCAGCAGTGTGAACCAATGAAGTACTATGTACCCCTTTTTTTTGCTTCTTAATGCAAGATGGTCGGTTCCTCATCATCAGCGGTACCTGGTGCGTAGCGGCAAAACAAACATTTGTGTCAACGGAGCCAAAGGATAAGCCCTTCCCGCCATCATCCACCCTTGTTGTACCGCGCAAGAAAAACTGTACTTTATACCTGCTGTTGCTGTGATCACACGTGTGTCGCCATTCACCTGCGGCACCAGTAGGCTCGATGGCACGCCGCGAGCATGCTTTACTGTAACGAGGGTTAAAATAACAGTAGTCCACTGCAAAAGGAAAAAAAGAAACAAACTTTTGACATCACGCAACGCAAGGGCAAGCAGCATGCGTTGGCAGATGTGAAACGTTGGTTTAGCATCAGTTTTTCCTACTTCGCAGAGTGCACCAAGACTTCAAGACCATTCTTGTCCAGCTGCCAGGTGATGGAGGGCTGGAGCTTGGGAACGAATCCTTCACATGGAGAGAACTTGAATTTCGCAAACAAAGTGAGCAGCGCGATTTTGCCCTCCAAGATTGCCATGTTCTTCCCCAAGCACAGCCTGGGCCCTGCGTGGAAGGTGGGGTACATGAACTCATCGTAGGTAGCCCCGATCCATCTCTTGGGGTTGAAGTCCTCGGGGTTTTCGCCCCACAGCTTCTCGTACCTGTTGGTGACGTAAGGCAGCCATTCCACCTTGACGCCAGGGGGCACTTTGAAGCCGGAGGGAAACGTTGTCTCTTTCACGCTGATCTTCCCGTTCACGGGGACCGATGGGTGGAGCCTCAAGGCCTCCAAGAAAACCGCTTCGGCAACAGGCGACTTGCCTTCTACATCATCGAAGGTGAGTGCCTCTTGTGTGTTCCCGCCAAAGCACGCCATCGCCTCATCGTGCAGTTGCTCCTGCCACTCGGGGTGCTTGCTGAGGTACTCGATGCACGATGTCAGTGCTGACCCTGTCGTGTCCCTTCCTGCGATGACGGTGTTCAAGATCATGTCCCTGAGGAACTTCCTGTCGTATGGCATGCTGCTCGACCTTGCGTAGTCCAGGAAGAGCCCCGTCATTGTGCGGTCGTCTTTGATTGCGTCCTCCTTGAGTGTCCCATCCTTCTCGAAGTACTGGTCCACTGCCTCCTCCACGTAAGCATCTATGATCTTCATTGAGGTAGTAATACCCTTCTCGGTTGGAAGCCCAAGCAAGCTGTTCAGCCTCCACCATGGTAGCAGAAAGCGTGTGAGGATGCCTGCCTGGACAACGTCGAAGGCTTGCTGGAACTCAGCATCCCTGGTGTTCCCCTCTAACGAGTTGACGTCTTTGTTGAACGCTATCCCGTTGATGCAGTCGAACGTGTAGCAGTAGAACAGTGGCTGGATGTCCAGCGGTTTGTTGCTCGCTGCGTGCTTGTCAAGGGTTCTGACTAGGTCCTGCGCGTGGGTCCCGAAGACAACGCTCATTCTCTCTCTGAGCTGCCTGCGGTTGAACATCTGCGACATCACGACACGCTGCTCCTTCCACACCTCCCCGTTGGAGTTGAAGATGCCGCCTCCAAGGAGGCACGAGAAGTTCTCAATGAAGTCCGGCGACTTTACAAAGTTGTTGAAGCTGTCCTTCAACAGGAACTTGATGTCCTCGCGCTCAATCAGAACGACGCCCACCCTGCCCCCCACGGCAGACCAGGTGAAACTCTTCCAGCCGTTCGTCTTGAACTCGCTGTACGTGAACTCACACAGCGACATCTTCCTGAATACAATCGCCTTAATCGCAGCAACGGTCGATCCGACCACAGGAGTGTGCCCGCTGTGCACGGGAAGGCTTGTGAAGCGTCCTTTGGCCTTGAACTTGTACACCACAACACATAGTACCAGCAATGCACAGAGGCAGGCTTTTAAAAATGAGTCCATTTCCTGAGGGAAATAAGGGGTGAATTGTTCTTTTTGTTGAAAAATAATCAGATCATTTGCCGGCAAGAAACTTCAGAAGCTAAACACAATAAAAAACCTTTGGTGATTATTAACTCCCGTCGTCGCTTGCCTTTCCCAAACAGGGGACGATCCAGATTTGCCCACGAAATGCAGGAAGGAAGAAAGAAGTGGCGATCCCCCAGCATAGCAAGGTACGGCCGCTGCAAGGCTATGACACGAATCAGGTAACGGCAGGCAAATCTCAAAATAAAAGCTTCGTTGCCCCTCGACCAAGTATCGTCTGCAAAGCCGCGATCGGGGGTCACGTTTGAAAAGAAGCTGGATGCAATCAACTTCGACTTTTTACTTATTTCTAGTTGGTGGTTTGCCAAAAAGAGGGGAAAGAAAAGTACTAGAAACGAGCAAAATAACACAAGGCGGTCAAACTAAGCTGTCTTTGACTTTTTGAGCAACTTAAGAAACAAGCCGGTAGAGGCGTACCCTAGAAGGCAGGTCTGCAGGGACCACAAAAGAACGTCTGGAAGGGGGGGTGAAAAAGATTGGAAGTCATACCCATGAGAGAGGAGCCTGCACCAATCGCCTTGACGGCAACGAAGATGGCTTCGAGAACATGAAGTGCCACAGCAATGTAGAAAACACTGGGCCACAGGTTAGGGAACTGCACAGCAAGGTCGGCCACCCAACCGAGGACTTGCGGGAAGGGCAGCTCTGTCGGAGAGAAAGCGGCCTGTATGTATGATAACTTTCCTTCCCCTGTTCTTCACACCATATAAGTGAGGCACATCCCTGTGATGATCACGGGATACCACAAGATGCCGGCAAGAGCGAATTTCACCATTCTTTTTTCTCTTTTTTTCTTTCTCTTATCCCTTTTTTTTTTTTTTTTTTTTTTTTTTTTTGCTAAAAGTATCTACCGAAAGACAAAAAAAAAAAATACGAGTTTACAATAGTCTTCAAAAAAGCTTGATGGTGATGTCACAGGAATGAAATTTTCGGAATACTGAAGACGTCCAGCACTTCCCTGTTGGCGGCACGTGCTTCCCCGACGCGCAATATGATGCTCTGATGGGTGCCGAAAGCCTTCATTTCGAACCTAGCGTAGCCGTCGTTAGGAAGGTCCGCCAGCATTTGCGTCAGGTGCCGTAATGACTGTACCTTTTTGTCATTCAACGATTCCACCACGTGGTGCACAAAGTCGCCCGACTGGTAGCCTTGGTTCACCTGGTGCGGCAGCATCTGCGCCAACACCACCACTTCGCACAGGTCCTTCGCAGGCCTCCCTGTGAGGGTAAGCTGCAGGAGGTGCGTCGGGGCCAATGAGTACCAATCCTGACCCCATTCCTTCAGGTACGGCACAGTGAGCGGTGTAAACACAAGCCCGCCAAAAGTGTGGTATTTCGGTTTTTGTTTCATGTACGGGTTGCAGTTGTGGGACAGCACCAGCGAAGGCATCACCTTGGATTGCATCTTGAGCGTTATCTCTTTCTTGTTTCGGAGCACGCGCACCTTCGAGGTGCTCAGGTACTCCTTCATGTGCATGACGTGGTCGAAACGCACCCTGCGCGACCCGAACTTCACCGTCCCATCGTTCGCCACCTGCATCCCGTCTATGGACAGCAGCACGTCGTTGTCCCTCATGACCCCCTCAGAGGCTGCATGTGCGACTACCTTTTTGATCAGAATCCCGGTTTGTTTCTTGCTGAGCCCCATGTACTTCCGGAGGTGTTCGTTGAGCGGATCTTGCACGTAGCACCCGAACGAGCAGAAGCCAGGGTGGTAGCTTCTGTCGGTGTATGTTGGGAGGCAGGATGGATCCCTTGCTGCTTGCTTGCGCTGCCGCTTGCCGTGCAGGGCATAATACTGCCTCAAGAAGTGCGCGATGACAGGGACGGGGATGATGTAAGAAATATTGTCGGCGTGCGTGAGGGACTGGAACGACACACCAATGACCTTATCGTTCGAAACTGCGGGCCCGCCACTGTTGCCTGCGTTGATGGCGGCATCGATCTGGATGGCTATGAGATGCGTGTGCACACATATGACATAAGGCTGTGTGTCAACACGGGAAACAACACCGCTCGTAACGCTGACCTGGTCGCCCCCTACAGGGTAGCCCACCACACGGACCGACTCCTGTATATCAGGAACTCCATCAAAGGACTTGATAGCTTCCACAACATCTCGAACATCGGGCTTTTTCGTGTCGGATAATGATTTGTGATGGGTGTACAGGTCCAGGCCGGTGAGGCCTTCCCAGAACTCGTTGTCGTGAACCGTTAAAAGCGCCATGTCGCATTCTACTCCTGTGTAGACGACCTTAGCTACGTACTTGTCACCTGAACCTTCTTTGCGGACCTCTACTAGGACGGAGTCGAGGATGACGTGGGCGTTGGTCATGAGGAGACGTCTCTTCCTGTCGATCACGAAGCCGCTACCTGTGGAGGACTGTTGGATCTTCTTGCTCCACGGGATGAGGTAGTTCGGCGCGCACACTGTCGCGTAGACCTTTACAACGCTGTTCATTACATCCTTGCTTATCGTATGGCACAGCCTCACCGTCCACCGATACTTTGTAAATGCCGTTGCATGCCTCCTTAGCACATTCATACTGCCTGATGTATTTAAAAAAAAAACGGGGTAAAACAAAAACAAGAAATTTTGTTCAGAATAATGGAACCAAAAAAAAGGGAGGGAAGAAAGAAGAAAAAAAAAAGAAGAAAAATCCCATTGAAGGGAAAGGAGGGGGAGGGGGAAAAAAAAAGAGGGTTGGGGGGGGAGAAGAAAACTTTAAAAAAAAGAGAAAAAAAAAGTGACAAGAACGTGAAAAAAACTTTCTTAGGAGGGAAATTAAATAAGAAAAAAAGAGGGGGGTCCCCCTCCGTCTTTTCTTTTTCATTTTCCGTTCTCCTGCTTTTTTTTCCCCCTGTTTTTTTTTTCTTTTTTTTCTCCTTCTTTTTTCTTTAAGTTCTCTTCCGGGTTTTCCCTTTCTTTTTTTTTTACCTCCTTATCTAATTCTTTATGGGGACAGGGATTCTAAGGGGGGACAAGCTTAAGAAAAAAAATTGCGGGGAGGGTTTTTTTTTCTTCTCTTCTTTTAAGCTGCACACAAAGAAAAAAAAAGGGGGGGATCTATGTTAAAAAGTATCAAATCTTACGGGTAAGCGGGGCGGAACGAACCAGTCCTGGCGGGGGGGGGCGAGGGCTTGGCGCGCCTGAAGCAGAGGACGTAAATCTCAGGGGCGTGAACCATGTAGTGGTCCCAGCCAAGGGACTGCTGCACACCAAGACTGCGCCACTCGCTTTCAGCCATAATCCTGTTCGGGACCAACTTCTTGAGCTCCTTTGGGAGGATCACGTGCCTGTTTTTTTTTTTTTTTTTTTTTTTTTTTTTTTTTTTTTTTCCCTTGAAAAATACCTGTACTCAAAAGTGTCATCAGTGTACTTATCAGAGTACCTGATCCTGTCCTTGCAAGAGGTGATGATCGTCTGAGCCTTGGTGTTCTTCGTGGACTCTAAGACGGGACCCATGGTGACCATTTTTTTTTTTTTTTTTTAAAAAGGAAGCGAAAACGTTGCCTGTACGGGTGGGGAAAATAAAAAATAGACCAGGAAGCGTGAAAAATAGAAAAAAACTTTTAGTTTTGTTTTTTTTGTTTGAGAGTAAGAAACAATCAGGAGGTGTTAGGCAATAGTTTGGAGGAAAAAAAAAGGGGGGGGAAGGAGGGGAGTGGAGAAACTAAAAAAAGAATGAGAAAAAAGATGTCTTTGAAGGGAACCTGCAGTATGTGACAGGATCGCCTAACGACAATCAACTCATCTAGTGTTTGATCCCTTCTGTCGTGGTAGTGCCTTAGGCCCGTCGTGGTATCTATTCAGCAGCTTGGGCGTGAAACCAACTAGCGAGTTGTTGAGGATGCAATGCGTTCGCAGTTGCTCCTCTAGGATCGGGTGGGTTGCCTTCGGGGACGCGAAGACTGGACGAGTGGAGTATCCAATGATGGAACGGCTGTGGAGCCCCAGGGTACGCAGCGAGTGTAATGACTTCTTAGTTTCTGCTGGAATCAGGTGATTCCCAGTTCCTGTTCTGTGTGCCCTGTCCAGGACGTTGAGGATTCTTCCGATTTTCCTAGCCCAGCATGCCAGGTCTTCACCACCCATGTGGATTCTCTCCGTTGCTATGAAGTCGACAGCAAGCTCCGCCTTGGACACTTGCCCTCCATCCTTGCCCCATTTCAGGGCACTCAGCCATTTGAGGACAAACGGGATCAGCCCCAAAAAAAAAAAAGATCCCTTCCCTTTAATGGCCCTAACCTTCCAAATGTCTGGTCACTACTTGACGCGAAAAAGTGATCAGATTTCAACCCGAATCTGGTTTTTTTGACATAGTGACAGACAATTGGAAATTTAGGGCCTTATATTTTCTTTGTAAAAATGTGACCTAATGACCCTACAAGAGGTGATAATTAGGATGAAGAGAATAAGGTATTGCATGTCTTCTTCTTTTTTTTCTTTTTCTTTTCCCGTTCTTTTTTGTTCTTGTATCGAAAAATCTTTTCTGCAAAATACCCCCTACATGAGTAGGGGCTATTTTGGTGTGAAGGCTGTGATAGGGGGGGCAATAAAAAAAAGTTTTCTTTTTTCTATCCTTTGCCTTTCCCAAGCCGGAAAAAAAAAAAAAAAAAAAGAGGAAAAAAACACTGTTTTCGCAAAGGGGCGCTGTGAGCGCCCTTTTGTTGAAGATAAAAGACTCGTCACATATTTTGATACAGAGGCAAAAACTGGCATTATCAAATTTGAATCTTTTTTTTTTTCTTTTTTTTTTTTCCGTTTTCTTAACAGTGAGTACCCTGTACACTGAAAATTTTCATTCGAGTTTTTTTTTTTTTTTTTTTTCGTTCTTGCTTTCCCTCTCAGCATCTTGATACCGGGGATCGAGGGGGGGGGGGGGGGGGGGGGCTTGAACAACAGAATAACAGCACACATAAAAAAGGCGGTATTTAGGGCAAATCTCACCTGAGGACCTAGTTCCGTTTCCTGAAGAGAATTGAGGTTTTTGTCTCTTTTTACTGTTTTTACGTAAGATGGTGAAGATCTTAGGTGAAGATCTGCGCAACGGGAGGTTCCCTGCAAGATTTGGGGAATTCTACTAACGATTAAAATCTTTAAGTGATGAAAACCATCCCAGGCACTGCTGCCTTCAAGAGACCAAGAGACGGCAACAAACTCTCTGTTATGCTGCATTTAAAAAAAAAAAGAAAGAAATCTGCAGAATTTTGTGTATAAAAAACAGATTTCTTTTCTTTCTTTCAAGTCGGAGTTAGGACAGTGGTTCAAAGAAGAAAAAAAAAGTTTTTTTTTTTTTTTTTTTTTTTTTGAACGAGAGAGCCTTATTGTTGTTAGAGTGTTTCCTTTCAGAGATTCTTTTTTTTTCTTTTTTTATTTATTCTAAAAAAGACGGGAGAAAATCCAATCAACAAAGTCAAAAAAAATCACCTTTTTAAAAAAAGATTTCCATAGGAAAAGACATCTATGTGACGTGTCCTTGATGGGCCTTTCTGCTTGCCACCCCAGAACCAGGGTGCAGGCGCTAACTGCAGAATACACCGGTAAACCGGTATTTCTTTTACAACGAAATTTTATGTTCCTTTTGATTTTTTTTTTTTTTTACACGGATAGGCCCCGAGAATTTGTCAGCCATTTTCTCTCCGGTTTCCTTCTTAGGGGAGCCGGGAATTCTTTTTTTTTTTTTTTTTTTTTTTTTTTTTTTTCAGGCGACAGAAGATTTCCATAGGTATGAATAATGTGATTTTGTGGACATAAAATCTGTTCACTGGACGTGAATAATAATAAAAAGGTGGCTTTTCTTTTCTTTTCTTTTCTTTTTTTTTTTTTTTTTTTTTTTTGAGAAAATCAAAAAAAACACAAGTTATTATTTTTTTGTGAAGATCGCACTTTGAAGGCAGAGGCACGCAGTGTTGCATCGCCTCAGCGTATTGTCATGTGGTAAAAAAAAAAAAAAAAAAAAAGAAAAAGAAAAAAAAAAATATAAATAATATAAATAGTTGTAATCATTTATTGAACGAAAACCTGTGTTTAATAAAATAATAATAATAATAATAATAAAAAAGAAACAAAAATATTTGCGAGATAAAGGGCTTCTTGTTGTGGGAGGTCCCTCTCTGTTTTTCACGATAAAAAGAAAAGACAATCCTCCAAAAAAAAAAATCAAACCAGAAAGGGTCTGTTTCAACCCCTTCTTTTCTGGAGAGGGGAAGGGTTTTTTATTTATCAGGGGGGGGGGATGCAGAAGAACGAAGAAAATATGAAAATATCAGCCCTCTCTCTCTTTGTTCTAAATAGGTTTGTATTGCATGTTGCCCTTTTTTTTCTTCTTCTTTTTTTTTTTCTTCTCCCCTTTCGGAACTACAGATAAAAACTTAGCTCCGAATTTCTTGAAGACAAAAAAAGAGAAAAAAAAAGGAATTCATAATTATGATAATGATGATGGCTCTTTTTTCACAATGGGCACCGATGGCCGGACGTGGGGGGGATCTAAATAATAAAAAATCTTTTTTGTGGTGAAAAGGGTTAAATGAGCGAGCCGAAAGGTATTCTCTAAAAAGGGATTTAGAGACATTGCGGGGCTATTAAACTTCATAACAGGGGGGTGGGGGAGGGTAGCATGAGAGTCGGGTGATTTCACCTTAAACAGGAAAAAAAAAATACTTTTCCACCGGCTTTGTACCCATACGGGCATAATTTCACCATCTTTCGGGTTTATCTTAGAGATCATCTCGTAATCATAATATAAGCTGTGTCCCTCTTATCTCAGCTTTAAGAAAAAAAAAAATGACAAAGCCCATGCTGGGCTTGAAGCCACATAAAATTTTTGGGTGGGTGCACTCAGGCGGGGGGGAGGGGGAGTCACACTACAGCGGTTTCAGGCAAAACAGTCCCCCCCCCCCCCCCCCCCCCCCATTCATCAAAGTAAAGAAAAAAATAAACCTTCGTCGGCAAAAAAAAAAAAAAAAAAAAAATGTCCAAGCCTACCTCAAAAAGGGGAGTGAAAAGAACAAAAAAGCTCCTACATTACAAAAAAAAAAAAATGTATATAAACGGATGACAGTATGAAAAAAAAAAAAAAAAAAAAAAAAAAAAAAACATGGCACTGACGGTAAGCGGGTGGGAGTGGAACGGGAAAAAAACACACAGAAAAAATTTTAAATTGAAATATAAAATGAGTTCATACGGAGGGTCACGAGGAGAAATGCTGGATAATGATACTAGTAACCCCTTAGTTGTGGGCGGACCTAGGCAAGAGGCACCCTTCAAGGGCTCCTCCCACAAGCGTCCCAGAAGGTCGGAAGAGGAACTGCTTTCTTTTTGTGAAAATGGAAAAGGGGTCCCAAAGAAAAAACAAAAAGAAATGAACGGAGGAAAAAAAAAAAAAAAAAAGAGGGGGAGAAAGAGCGCACGGTTCAAAAGCTTTGGTACAAAACCATACATTGCAGAAAAAGCAAACAATAGTTTTGACAGTAAAGGGGAGAGGGTATTGGAGGTGCTCTATAAGAGCTCTTACAAAGCTCGAACCCGCATTTTTCATTATTTTTTTTTTCTCTCATTTTTATTTTTTTTTCTCCGTTCTTATTCTTTCCCTTTTTTTCTTTCCCTTGCCTTTTTTTTTTTTTTTTTTTTTTTTTTTTCCTTCTTGCTTTTTAATTTTACATCTCAGGACCCCTTCTATGCGTTATACTTTTGATCCGGCTGTGCACAAACAACAATCAACCGACTCTTTTTTTTTTTTTGGTGGCAAAAAAAAAAAAAAAAGGATTTATATTTTAAATAAAACCAGAACAAAAAAAAAAATAGAATACAAATAAAACTGAAAATAAAATAAAAAAAAACAAGGATAGGAGGGGGGAGTGAAACAAAATAGCGTGGGAAGAAAAAAAAAAAAAAAAAAAAAAAAAAAACATCTCATATCAATCCCACGAATAGGCACCTCCCGAGGCGGGGGGTTCTTCACCACCTTGGTCAGGTACACTTGGGGTGCTCAGATTCTGTGAAGATTCTGCTGAGGGCCGGCGCATGAGTTGCTTAGCGTCCTTGACACCCGGATCTGAAGGGCTTAGAAGAATAAGGTTGGCAGTAGTACTGGACATTGAAGGAGACAGAGAAGTTCGTCGTCTCCTAGCACGCTGAGAGTGAGAAGGATAGTGACTATGCTGCGAGGAACGGTTTTGATGTTCCGTCTCCACGGCCGCTGCGATGTCTTGAGTTGTTGTCACCAGCTCGTGCTGGGTATCGGCCACTGCCCCGACGGCTGTGGCGGACTCTGTGACAGTGACAACAGCTTGTTTCACACGAGCGCCCATCTTGTCGACGGACTTGGCTGTCATGGTACTTTGCGCGGTAATGCTATTTATGGCGATGCCTTGATCCTCAACTATCATGTGGAGCTTGTTCACAACAGAGTTCGACACTTCAAGTTTTCTATGGAACTCCTCCATCTTCCCCATCATCCGTTCAATGCTTCGCTCCCCTATCCGCAATGCCATCTGATCACCTAGTGTCTGCGACATGGCGTCTTGGAACACCGACGCCATCTCGTACTCGTTCAGCACCTCCTCGCCGTTGTTCTTCGCCCACCGCATTATCTTTTGCAGGACATCCTCCGTCAGAAAAATCTTGTCCCATTCCATCTTCGAGCCTTTCTTGCCCTTCTTGACCTTCTTTCCCTTCCACTTCATCTCGTAGTACTCTTTGATCGCCATCATGGAATTCACCCTCCGTTGGATGTACCGCGACCCCCAACCTTTTGAAAAAGTGATTTGTTTCTCATGCGCGCCTTTGGTGTTTCTGCAGCACCCGTACAGTCTGCTGGGTTTCTTCTCGTCCGGGTTCCCAGTCTCGCGGATTTGCGGGCAGCAAAGAAGGTACTTAAACACGTAGTTCTTGATGTCCGTGGCGATAGACCGGTTGCTGGACTGCTTTGCTTGCATGTTCTCCTGCACGACACTGAACGCACCTGCGATGACAGCCAGGATCATGTTGAGGAGGACCAACCAGCAAATAACAAACCATGACAACATAAAGGACGCCACAATAACAGGGTGGGCCACCTTCACCATGTCGTTCCATAGGGACATCTCACCGGTGAAGATGACACGCACTAGGTATGAAGTCGTAGCGAAGAAAGTCTGGAACTCATCGAACTCGTGAGCAAAGAGCAGCGTGCCTGCGATGGCGTAGCCTATGATGACAATGCAGAAGATGAGCCCCATCCCGACAAGGTCACCGATGGCTTCCTTCACCGTCTCGCTGAGAGCGTTTAACCGCACGTTGTGCTGCAAGAACTTAAACAGTCTCAAATAAGCCAGGATAATGCTCGGGGCGAACCAGCTTGCAGACAGATAGCTCTGCCCGCTGTACTTCGTCAACGCAGAGAACTGCACCCTCTCCTCACAGTACTCCGTGCAGTTCCCCAGGCCGCGAACGCCCTTTTCTACGTTATCGTGTTGGAACAGTTCGAAACCCTCCCTCCACATCTGCCCCCTTGCGTAGTACGTGATGAAGAATGTGATGACATTGGCTGCCTCGAAGATTTCCCACACACCAAGGATCCCTGCACCGGTGATCCATTCGATTTTCTTGAGTTCCATTTTTGACATAATAGTGTCGATTGTAAAGCCGATAACGCACAGACACGTCACCCAGTCCATGGCGAACAACATGGCGCCAAGAGGTGTCTCGAAGGACCAGATGCTGAACGGCGTGCTCCGTCGGGAGTTGATCAAGGACCCGGTTACAAAAAACTCCATCTTCCCATTAAAATGCACGAACGTGTTAAGCTCCGGGTCGAAGAATATTGCATCGACGGACACCGCACGGGTCTGCCCATCGATCCAGTGGTCCTTCCGTAACCTCTTCAGCTTGGCGGCGACATCCTGATAAGTAGCAGTGTAAGAAAATAACTGAGCATAAGCATCACCCATGTCATAATTCCTATCTGTTGCTGTTGACGCCACCATCTCGGAGTCAAGCGGCGGCGGCCCACCATTACGCTGCAGCTCCTTCTCGGATATGAACATTCCGTTTACCCCGAACGGCTTTGTGGTCACGTCATCCTCCTCATAATGAAGGACACAACCTCCCAAACCATCTATGTTATACCTGTCGGAAGAAGGGAGAATCAGGAATTTCCGTTCAGACAAGTCGCATTCTTGCGGGTTGACCCGCCATTGTCGGACCACAAACAGTGTTATAGGGAAGAAGGAGTACCACCCGTTGTTGGCGGATAGACCGCACACGATGTCAGGGTCGGTGTTGGCCACGACAGAGATGCCCTCGTAAAGAATGCATGAAGCTGTTGAATTGTCGTAAGTCCATGCCACACAGTCCTTTGTGGAGTAGCATCTTGAGCAGCAGTCATCTTGTGTCACGCCTATGGGGATGGTGGCTAAGGAACGTGCTGATGATGATGGGTCGATGGTTTTTTCCGTGTGGAGTGTAAAGGCGGTGGAACACTGACCGGTAGTACCCTTGGGGGTGCGATGCCAGAGGTTTTTTGAAACACCGTCGAGCCAGTCCCATATCTCCTCTCGTTCTTTAATGGCCTCCATTTTTGTCGCGTCCATGGCGTCCTTGGAGGACTGGTTAAAGTAGTAGTCCGGGTTCAGTGTGAGGTGCGCGAGATTGACAAAAACAATCATCGATGTGAACACAACGAGGAACACGAAGTAGAAAGGCATGGTCTTGTAGTTCCTTGTCCGTTGGATGTCGCCCGCCAGAAACATCAGCACCTGCTTTGCGGAGATCTCTTTCGGAATCAGGCTTTCCAAATCCTCGCTGTCGACGGTGCTCTCCTCGTTCCTGGAGGGCTCGTCCTCGTCCTCGCTCTCCTCTTCTTCCTCCGCCTCTTCTTCGTTCTCCTTCAGCCGTTTCATCTCTATCAGAGAATCGTTCATTGTGTCCACTGTCATTTGTTTGCCCCCCCCCCCCCCCAAAGGGCACTGTGGTGTGTGTTTTTTTTTTGAAGAGTTTGGACAGTAATTAAACAAAACGTAGTTAGAAGAAAAATAAATAGGGTCGGAAAAAAAAGAAGAATGAAAAAAATGGAGGGGAGGGGGGAAATGGATGTTTAAGGGGGAAATCCCGCTTTAAGGGACCATCCCAAAATAAAGGGGAGGAGTGAGTCGGTCTTTTTCTTGTAGATGAAAAAAAAAAGAAGAAACATCACACAACAATTTGCCACCCTCGACTCTTTTAGAGGGAAGAAAAAAAAATAATAAGAGGGACGGAGAGAGAAATGGAAATGGAAGTGGGGGGGGGGGGGGGGGATAATAAGGGCAGCAAAATAATAACTTTCCCGAAAGAAGAAAAAAAAAAGTAGCTCGTAGTGGCACCTTGCAGTGCCGTGTACAAGAGGTCCTTCTTGTGAGTTTGAGCAGTGCATGCGGGTTCACCCTCTTGTAGCACGTTCTGCAAACAACCTCATAGAGCCTCTCGGTGGCAATTGGCGGGGGGGGGGGGGGGGGAGGTTTATTATAAATAAAAGAGGTGGTGGTGGGGGGGGAAATAAAAATAAAAAAAAACAAAACCAACTCTGTAAAGATTCAGCTCCATTTTCTCTTTTTTTTTTTTTTCTCTTTTCTCTTTCTTTTTTTTCTTTGTTCAGACATCGAGATGCCTACCTTTTTTGAAAACGTTTTTATGAATAAAAAAAAAAAAAAAACTGGATATAAAATTGGCTCCGCGGTGTAAAAGGCAAAAAAAAAAAAAAAAAAAAAAAAAAAAAAAAAAAACCCACTAATCTTTTTTTTTTAAGTGGCGCAGCGTTGCAAGAAGGGGTAGGGTATTTCTTTTTTGTCAGCAGGACTCTAAAGATGCCATCCGCAATCTTGTAAGGTAGCCTCGGCCCGTCTGTTGAAGAGTCTTTGAAATGACCTCGGCATACTCTGCCTTCCATCTATCGTCCTTGGTACACATGGCAGCATAAGCCAACACGTTCCCAACCGAACCTACGGAAGCACGTGAGACAGAGCGGGAAGGGAAGGGCTCGGTGAGAGCCTTCCCGCTTGTGCTTATGCTGTAAAAAACGTTTTTGAAATCGTCTTCCCCATCTTCTTCCATGCCGTCTATCAGTTGTTGCGGGCATGCTTCATTATCACTGTAGCCGCTCCTGTCGCTGAATGAGGGGCTGAACACCAAGACTTCTTCTTTTTGATACACTGGTACCTCAACCACCAAGCCGTCGCTCGTCCGGTGAACTGAAGCAAAGGCCGAGCCTCCTCCTTCTATCTCATTATCGTTATCGCCCAGCCGATACCCGCACATTGTCTTGCCCTGGAGGTTTTTTTTTTTTAGGAAGGAAAAAAAAAAAAAAGAGAGAGAGAAAAAAAAAAAAAAAAAGAGGAACTTGAGTCACCTTTAAGATGCCCGGAATCGGAAAAAAAAAAAAGAAAAAAAAAAAGGGTGGTGGGGTGGACAATTATATATATATTTTTTTCGTCCCAAGAGCGCCAAAAATGCAAGGCTCCAGGTAAAAAAAAAAAAAAAAAAAAAAAAGAGGGCCTTTTTTTTAAAGTTACTTTATAAAAAAAGATCGGGGTGGGGGGAGATGAAAAAGGTTTTCGAAAGAAAAAAGAGGGGTAAAAACGGTTATTCAATCAATGTGTACCAAAAGAAATCTTTTTGTTCGCAATATTGTTTTTTTTGTTTTTCCCCCTTCTTTTGTTTCCAGTTGCAGATTTTCTTTATTGACTTGGAGACTTTCTTACAACACAGCTGCGCCCCAAAGAAAAAGGGGGGAAATGGGGGCAGCTACGCCAAGAGCTCATTTCTTACGTGAAAGAAAAAAAAAGTGGGGGAAAAAAAAAATGAAACCACAGTAGATTATAAATCTGTTGTCAATATTTTGCTTTCATCTTGTGCCCAACATGCCAGCTCATTGCTGCCTTAACACTAACTTTTTTTCCTCTTTTTTTTCTCAAGAACCACTATCTGGTGCTCACTTCCCGAGCTTGTCGAGGGAGTCAGTGGTCTGCACAACGACCTTGGAGGAGGCATAGGCGGTGACGTCGATACCCGCCTTCGCGTCCTCCTCGATCTTCCCAGAGATCCAGTTGTAGGTCCTCTTCAGCCCCTCCTGCAGAGGGTACTCGGGGGCCCACCCAAGGACCTCCCTGATCTTTGTGTTCTCACTGTTCCTCCCCCTCACACCCTCGGGACCCGGGATGTGCTTGATGGCGGACTCCTTGCCTCTGAAGGACATCGCGAGCTCCGCAAGCCCGTTCATGCTGATCATGTGGTCAGTACCCAGGTTGATGGGGTCGTGGTAGTCGCTCTTGCACAGACGCCTGATGCCCTGTTTGGTGTGGTGTGTGGTGCTGGTGGGTGGTGCATACCTCCACGCAGTCGTCGATGTATGTGAAGGAACGGGTCTGCTTGCCGTCACCCCACATCTCGAAGGAGTCGGTGCAGGTGGCGGCCTTTCTGCAGAAGGCGGCGGGGGCCTTCTCTCTCCCGCCCTTCCAGGTCCCGTGGGGCCCGTACACGTTGTGGAATCGGGCGATGTACACCTTGGGGGGATTATTAAAAAAAAAAAAAAAAAAAAAGCATGAAATACCTGCATGCCGAAGTCCTGGCCGTAGTGCTTCACGAGCTCCTCAGTGGCGAGCTTCTCAAGCCCGTAGGCGTCCTGGGGCTGTGCGGGCCAGGCATCGGACTCCAAAAGGCCCGGGTTCTCAGGGTCCTCCTGCTTGGTCTCGTTGTAGACACAGGCAGAGGAGGCGAAGAAGTAAAGCTTCACGCCGTTGGCCCTGGCAGCCTCCGTCACGTTGAAGCTGATCATGACGTTGTTGTAGTACAGCACACTGTGGTTGGACTGGATGAAGCCCATCCCGCCCATGTCGGCGGCGAGGTTGTACACCTCCGTGCACCCCTTCGTCGCCTCCGTCGCAGCAGCCAGCGAGCGGAGATCAAGCAGCTTGAACTCGTGGCAGAACTCCTCCTCCTTCATGAACTCGTTCTTCTTCCAGTCGGCAACGATCACGTGTGCCCCCTCCTCCTTGAACTTCTTCGCCAGGTGGGACCCGATGAACCCACCACCACCGCAGACGCATACCACACGGTCGGACATGTTGCTTCAATGACCTTAATGAGCAATGATTAAGAGTGTTGTGATGAAAAGAAAAAAAAGGGGTTCTAATATCTATGTAAGTCTAAAAGCAGTGCCCTCCATGGGCGCATATCTTCATTACAGCAGGTGCCAGCACCGCGGCTGCTGAGGCTACAAACACCGCATGCTGCGCATTACACCCTGTAGCGTGGGAAACAAGGCCGTTGGCCACAACAAAGGAGGCTAGTGTCACTGGGCCTGCGATGAAACCGATGGCAGTGGCGACGGCCACAGGGATGCAGACAGAGAGGAAGCTGTGCGCGACAACGCTGCAACGCGTGAAGGAGTCGCAGAGTGCATGATACGCCGGGGCGAAGAAGGCGCCAATGAGCACTCTTCTAAGGGGCGTGTTGGTGTGAAACTCATAAGGTACCGCCTGGGTGTACACGACCATACCCAAGCAGAGGCACGTCAGAAGGCCGTTTGCCGACTTCACCAGTTCATAGCTGTTTTTCCTCCCAACCCTCCAGCAGACCTCCAAAGGCATCGCTGCCATGTAGCCCAGCACAGTCAGGCTCACAGCATACTCCACCCCACCACGTCTTGCCATCCCGTTCCCGATAGCACCACTGCACACCAGCATAGCAGCCGTAAACAGCGGCTCTGCTAGAGGCAGTTTCTTCAGCAAAACAGTCCCCACGAGCTGCCCCACCGCACCCAACAAGTACGCCTGCAAGCACCACGTGTCCTGTACGGAGTAGGCTGCCCAGCTTGACGCACTAGCCGCCAAGAGCAAGCTCAAGTAGTACCCAGCATCCCTGCCCCAGTTCAACGCCACTGTAGCCAGTGCTGCACACAGCAAAGAGATCGAAGAGGCAATCAAAGGGAAGGCTGCCCCTGCAGGACCATAGGGGGCAGTGCCGAGGTACACAGCTGCAAGCACAGGAAGAATGAAGAAGAGAAGCGGGGTCATAGGGTGCCCTGGAGTGGGCCCCGTAGGGAAGGCTGCTGTGACGTACTGGTGCACAAAGGCAATGCCAAAGCCAACGCTTTGTATCTGTGCGGTGCTTCTGAAGACGAGGAGGCCGAGGTAAGCAGCCATCAGGGGGAAAGCCACGAGGGAGAGCCCCACCCTGGGCCCAGTGGCGGGTGCCTTCGGGAACCATCTGAAGAGCAGCGGAACAAAGCCGACAGCCACGAAGAGAAAACAGAGGCCGCCGTGGTACCCTTTGTTGTTGAGGTCAGTGAAGCCAATCCCAGCAGAGAGGCTAAACGTGAGAGGGGCATAGTAAATACAGTGCTGCTTAGTGGTTTGAAGAGGTGCGTTGAAGAGGGGCGTGCTCTCCCTTTGTGTAGCCGACAGGAGGAAGGAGAGGAAGACTGGGCTGAGCGTGGCAAGGAGGGCGTATAAAGGAAGGTCAGCACACTTCTTTAGGCGATTTGCAATGCTTGAGACGTCTTCGAAAAGAGAAAGGTCGTCCTGCACCTCCCGTAGGCTGTTCCTCTCGTATCCTGCACACCTCTCGGACAGAACTGCCCATTTGGGATCCGTTTTCATTTTTCCAGTATCAACACACCGCGTGCCCTCCTCTGCCGCGTCTAGCAGCACGTGCTCCAGGCCAGCAGCCAGCCCACCCCCGAAGGTACCTAGTATCGTCAGTACCAACGCACTCCACACCATCAACCCCCACACGGTCATGGGCTGGTTCATCTTCTCTTCACTCCTGAGTTGCTTGATTAAATGACGAGGGGGAGAAGAACAAAAATAAAGGGAAAGAAACCTGCGTCTTTGGGGGGGGTAGCAAAAAAATAAAAATAAAAAAATAAGAGAGGTAGAAAAAAACCCTTGTAACCCACATGTTGCATTCCAAGTGACAGTCAAACAAGCGAAGGGGAGGGAAGGGAGGGGGGGAAGGGGTTGGGTGGCAAAGCAATAAAAAAAGGAGCAAAAAAAGGGGGGGGTGGCACGCAGGTAAGAAAAGGAAATAATATATAAAAAAAAAAAGGCGAGAAAAAAAGGATCCAGACTGTAAAGGAAATTCATTGCCCGCAACAGGAGCAAGATTTAAGCAAAAAACCTCAAGGCTACCGAATTCCAGAGCCTACATCTGAATACTCCATTCTGCTTTAAGCTGGCAAACAAGAAGACTTCTACCTTACTGAGAAACCTTTCGAGCTCATTGCTGCCTTAACACTAATTTAATTTTCTCTTTTTTTTTCGCAAGGTGCTCACTTCCCGAGCTTGTCGAGGGAGTCAGTGGTCTGCACAACGACCTTGGAGGAGGCATAGGCGGTGACGTCGATACCCGCCTTCGCGTCCTCCTCGATCTTCCCAGAGATCCAGTTGTAGGTCCTCTTCAGCCCCTCCTGCAGAGGGTACTCGGGGGCCCACCCAAGGACCTCCCTGATCTTTGTGTTCTCACTGTTCCTCCCCCTCACACCCTCGGGACCCGGGATGTGCTTGATGGCGGACTCCTTGCCTCTGAAGGACATCGCGAGCTCCGCAAGCCCGTTCATGCTGATCATGTGGTCAGTACCCAGGTTGATGGGGTCGTGGTAGTCGCTCTTGCACAGACGCCTGATGCCCTGTTTGGTGTGGTGTGTGGTGCTGGTGGGTGGTGCATACCTCCACGCAGTCGTCGATGTATGTGAAGGAACGGGTCTGCTTGCCGTCACCCCACATCTCGAAGGAGTCGGTGCAGGTGGCGGCCTTTCTGCAGAAGGCGGCGGGGGCCTTCTCTCTCCCGCCCTTCCAGGTCCCGTGGGGCCCGTACACGTTGTGGAATCGGGCGATGTACACCTTGGGGGGATTATTAAAAAAAAAAAAAAAAAAAAAGCATGAAATACCTGCATGCCGAAGTCCTGGCCGTAGTGCTTCACGAGCTCCTCAGTGGCGAGCTTCTCAAGCCCGTAGGCGTCCTGGGGCTGTGCGGGCCAGGCATCGGACTCCAAAAGGCCCGGGTTCTCAGGGTCCTCCTGCTTGGTCTCGTTGTAGACACAGGCAGAGGAGGCGAAGAAGTAAAGCTTCACGCCGTTGGCCCTGGCAGCCTCCGTCACGTTGAAGCTGATCATGACGTTGTTGTAGTACAGCACACTGTGGTTGGACTGGATGAAGCCCATCCCGCCCATGTCGGCGGCGAGGTTGTACACCTCCGTGCACCCCTTCGTCGCCTCCGTCGCAGCAGCCAGCGAGCGGAGATCAAGCAGCTTGAACTCGTGGCAGAACTCCTCCTCCTTCATGAACTCGTTCTTCTTCCAGTCGGCAACGATCACGTGTGCCCCCTCCTCCTTGAACTTCTTCGCCAGGTGGGACCCGATGAACCCACCACCACCGCAGACGCATACCACACGGTCGGACATGTTCGTTGCCTTAGCCTTCTGTGAGAATAGAATGGGGAGGAGGGGGGAGGGAAGGAGGGCTCACTGAGCAAGAAAAAAAAAAAAAAAGGAAAGACAATGTGGCACATTTTTTTCAAAAATAGGAAGAAGAAGAAAAGAACACACCCTTCCGGTTCGGAAGCTCTAGCTTCTTCTTCCCCCCCCCCCCCTTTTTTTCACTTTTATTTTTTTTTGTTCTCTCATTTTTTTTTTTGCCTTCCTTTTCATTAGTTAGTAAAACACCCAACGTCTTGTTTCTTTCTTTTCTCTCTCTCTCTCTCTCTCTCTTTTGTAGGCTTCTAAAATATTATCCCCGCTTCTTTTTTTTTTTTTTTTTTTTTGGATGTCCATTTTGTACAAGGAAAAGGGAATAAAAAAAAAAAAAGCTCCAACAAAAAAAAAAAAATAATGGGGCGGGGGGATTGGAATTTCTTTTCCTACCTAACTACTGCGAAGTGAGGGTTTTCTTGACGCGATCGACGTTCTCAAGGATGACAACCTGTCAGTTTTTTTTTTTTTTTTTTTCTTTTTTTTTCCCTAAACACCTGAACAGCAGGAAGGTGCTCTTTAACACGGGAGTAAACCTCCTCGAGCATCTGGTCTTGGAAGGCCATCAAAACCACGAAGAGAAGCTCCACAATGGTAAATATGAACAAATAGGAAAGGATGCTACCAAACAGCACACGGAAGAAGAAGAACAAGGACGCAACTGTCCAGTACTTCAGCCACCGGTCTTTGGCACCCTTCTCACCGTTCTCTATACACTGCAGAGTCATAAAGGCTGGGTACGCAAAGCCAGCGCCGAGCGTGGCAAGGTTCATGACCATAGTGACCGACATGGCTCTGTGATATGTTTTTTTTTTTTTTTTTTTTTTTTTTTTTTTTTCTTAACACTTCGACATCAACAATAAAAAAAAAAAAAAATATTATTTCAAAGCTTAAACTTCTTGGGGTCGCCATAAGAGGAGTACATTTTCTTCACGGGTGCAGCGCTCCTCTTCGAACAAAGCTTGCTTTTGCAACTCATGATGTCCATGTGATGTGTTAACCCCAGATTCTCCGTCGGGCACTGTGTCATTTGGTAGCATGTCCTCCCATCGTTAGACAGAAGAGACACATTCTGCGTGGGCCAGCTAGACCCGAATAAACCACTGAAGAGTCCCATTGTAGGAAAAAAAAAAAAAAAATACCGTGTAATCTATCAGAGGATGTATTGAGTGGAAAAGGGAAAAAAATGAATGAAAAGAAAAAGGAAAAAAAAATTCATTTCGGGCTTTGGACGGGGCTTGGCGAGCGGCTGGAAAGCCTGTAAACCAAGGCCGTCTCTACTTTCGTCTTCTTTTCCTGCGCTTTCTTCAGCTTGCTGTTGAGGGTGTCGTTTAAGATCCGGTCGCGCCTGTCGGACACTGCGTCCACTCGTGCATCTTGGTCGCGTTTCTTGTCGGCAGCATCGTGTCTTGCATCGGTTCTTCTCATGAGGGCTTGTCGCTGTTTTTGTTCGAGGTCAGGGTGAGCCAAGGTGTTTTGTTGCTTTGATAGTTTTGCCAGGTTGTGTGTTCTCACCTCTGCTTGTTTTTGTTCCTCTCTCGCAGCTTTTCTCCGTGTTTCTTCTTTCAACGCTGCGACCCATTTCTGTTCCTTCACCAGTTGTTGCTGCACCAACACCCTGTGTGCTTCTTCCTCCGCTTCTTCCTTCCCACGTTGCAGGCAGGCTGTCTTCTGGCTAAGCAGGATCTGTTTATCGGTCCGCTCCTGTTTTGTAGCCCTCAGTATTTCGTCATTGTTGACCGCCATGGCCTTCACGACGGTCTCTATGTCTTTTTTCAGTTTTTTCTTAACGAGTTCGTGGTGCTTTGTGGCGTTCTGATCTTTTCGTTTGTTTCGTTCCTCGATGATCCTCTCTTGTTCCTCTTTTTCTTCGCGTTGCTGTGCCGCGAGGCGGCTTTCGGTGGCCTTGACGGAAGACAGAAGCAACTCCTTCTTGCGCGCCGCTTCCGCCTCGTGCAGTTTGAGTATCCTATCGACCCTCCCGTTGTATAGCTCGCTGTGCTCCTGTGCCTTCCCGTGCAGCTCGTCTCTTGTCTGCTGTTTGCGTCGGTCGAGTTCTTTCTCGCGGGCCATTCTTTTTTCCATCAGCATGTCTCTGCCGCTGTCTTCTCTGTTTTGTGTGGTGACGTGTTTCCCCTGCTTTGTGCTGTGTTCCTTTTGTGGTTTGGTTTCTTTGCCTTTTTTCTGTGTTTTTTGTTTCATGAATGCGCCCATCTTCTGCACGCACTCGTCGTGCTTCCGCGATTTGTTCTGTTCCACGAGTTCTGTGAGCTTCTCCTGTTGGAGGTTCTCCTTTCTCCTTTCGGTGGCGTTGAGGTGGTTGTGGGTGCGCCTCTCCTGTGCGTCTTGTAGTTTTTTGTTCCAATCGTTTCGCTTTTGAGAGATCTTTTCGTGGTGGCTGCTCTGGAGGGTCGAGTGCCTGTCAGCGTGCTCCAGCTCCCAGTGGTACAGGACGGGGATCTTCTCCTCGTACTCCTGCCACGCCCGCTCGAATTCTTGCTGTTTGCGGTCTTCTTTTTTTTTCGCTTTCGTGCTGATCGTTTGAAAGCTATCATCATGGTCATGGTGCAAAATCGGCGGCGAAGGACTCCGAAGTGGCCGCGGGGGACCGATAGTGCGGGCTGTACTGCGTTCCCTTCCTATGCTGTCCAGCATTTGGAGTTTTTTGTTGAGCTTCTGAGCTGCGGCGGCGGTGGCTTCCATGTGTTTCTTGGCAATGACCTCTTTGTTGCGTGCTATCCTGACGGCCTCGGGGTCTTCAGCGTGCTCGATTTGGTTAAGGATACTGGCAGCTTCCTTCTGCAGCAACTCTGTTTCGTTGCGCTTTCCTGTGCAAGCGAAGAACTGGTCCCTGAACTTCCCTTGCGCCGCTGTTTGAAGGAGCTTCAGTCCCGCGTGGCCGCCGCCCCGTTCGGGTAGCTCGCGTATTTTGCGTAGAGTGCTGGAGACGTGTCGGGTATTTTGTTGTTGCAGTTTTGCTACCATTGTCGCTTCGTTCTTCTGGGCTGCTTCGTCTGCTTTTTTGAGCCTTTCCAGCCCGATGGCGGCGGACCCCATGCTAGCTGTCTTTGCTCTCCAGATGCTCTTCTCTTTGCTCTTTTTGATTTTCTCTTTTTGCTTGCAGACGAGTTTCTCCAGCTTCGCGGTCTCCATCCTCGCCACCTCCCTCTCCCGCTCCTCCTCCTTGAGGGCCAGCAGCTCGTGTAAACGCTGCTTCTTGCTTGTCTGGACGTTAGTGACGCTTTGCTCGCTTTCCTGTGTGCTGCCTTTGATCTCGTCCAGTACCTTGTACAGCGACATGTCCATCTTGCGCTGCAGGAGCGGCTTAACACGCTTGCCTTCCTTTTCGTGAAACTTTTGCCATTTGAGGGGGAGGTGCACAATGTACTCCTTGTGCACTGCCTCTTCGCACGCCACTCGTGCTCCCCCTGTCATCGTCCTGTCTTTTTGTCTTGTTTTGTTTCTGTTTGCATAGAGGGAATAGAAAGAAGAAGAAGAAAAAGAGGGGTGGTTGAAAAAAAATAGTTTTTTTTTTCATAGTGTACCCAGCAGAGATAGTCCCGTGGACATGCTTGATTTGTTCTTGGTAGTCTTCCCTCCCTTCGCCCCCTTCCCCTCCTTGCCTTTTTTGCCCCCTTTGCCCTTTTTATTGGCTTCCCCCTTGCCCGCGTGTTTTCCGCCCTTTCCGCCCTTCTTTCCCTTGTCTGATCCCTTCCGTCGTTTTGCGTGCTGTTCCTCTTCCTCTTCTTCTTCTTCTTCCGCTTTTCGTTTATTTCGTGCAGTTTGCTGTTTGGCGAGGAGAGGGACCGGGATGGGTGTCGGGGTGGTAGTGGTAGCGTTCACTGTGAGGACTTCCCACATCATGCTCAGTACGCAAAGAAGTGCAGTGCACAGTCGAAGAGTCCTCAGAGTGTGCATTTCTTGTACGAGGCGATATGTGGCCTTTTTCACTGCTGACATGACCGCTTCCTGCTTGCTTTTGCTATTCTCTGCCAGACGGAGTACCCCGATGCAGCTCTTGTAGAAAGAGTGCGCACCGTACCCGGCTTTATGCGCCGCCAGGAGGCCTTTTAGTGTGGTTACCTCATCTTTCCACAGTGGGGTGTTCATGTTTCAAAAGAATTTTAGTCGTGACTTTTTTTTTTCACATTGAAAAAAAAGGGGGGCTGGCTTTTTTTTTTTGATGAGTGGGGGTTTCAGAAAAAGGAAAAAAAAAAATCACACACTTTCAAAAAAAAAAAAAAAAAAAAAAAAAAAAAAACTCTGATGAGACAACGTAAAAAAAAAATGGGGGGGGGAAGGGGGGGAAGAGGCAAGATATGAGTTCTCAGCTCATTTTATAAAAAAAAGAAAATCACATCTTTTGCATGCCAAACCCACCGCCCTGTGGCACAGCGGGAGCACCCGCGGCCTCCATTGCTTGGTTCCGTTGCACCATTGCTTCGATCTGGGGGGGGGGGGGGTTCTTGTTTTTTTTCTCTCTTTTTTTTCCATACATTTTTTACGAACTCTTCGCTGATTTCCTCATGTGCTGTGTTCAGCCTACCTAAGCACCTCCTCAAGCATCCATCGTAAGGTTCCATTCGGTCTCTTTCGTATTTTTTTTTTTTTTTTTAAATTCACACCTCTTCCCTTTGGAGTGTGTCGCTTCCACAGCAGTGGCCATATCAAAGGTCTGGTGCACACAGACATCCTGGGGATTTTTTTTTTTTTTTTTTTTTTTTTTTGATACCCAGCACTTGTTTCTCACCGTATTATAGAAGGACTCCCCCTCATACATGGTGGCTACCTGGTCTAGATCTTCCATTTTTTTTTTTTGTTGCAAAATTGGGGACTTCTCCCTGGCCCCAATTCCTGTTGCATTTTGATGTTAGTTTTGTGGAGCGTCCGGCCAAGAAATGAAAAGCGGATAGAAGAAAGAATAATTTTGATGAGCTGGCTTTTTTTCTTTTTTCTTTTTTCTTTTTCTTCCTTCTTCTCTTCTTCCTTTCTGGTTTTTTATTGTATTTTATTTTTTTCTTCTTTAGAAGTTTTTTTTTCATGTTTTTTTTTTTCTTTCTTTTTTTTTTTCTCCTGGTGTCTCCTCTTCGACTTTTATGTATTACTACTGTACGAATGCTGGACTGACAAAATGTCAGAATTCTTTTCGGTGTCTGGGGATTTTGACCATTCCCTGGGATTCTTAAACGCCACTAAGAAAGTCTGGAAATTTGCCCCGGGAACATAATTAGTTTTCAGATTTTTTTTTTCTTTTTTTTTCTTTTTTTTGCCAGTCGACATTTTTTTCACAGCGTTTTCTTTTCCCTTTTTTTTTAAAAAAATTCTAAGAAGAGAGGACAACATTTTTGTAAGAAATAAGAAAAAAAAAACGAAGTTCGTTCTTTTTTTTTTGGCAAGCTAGGAATAAAAAAAAAAAAAAAAAAAAAAAAAAAAAGAACGACATGCATGACAAACACACCCACCCTTATCACCCGCTTCCATCTTATTAAAAAGCAAAGGCCACGTGAGAAAAAACAAAAAGGGGGGATGTGGGGGGGACGGCGGAAAAAAAAAAAAAAAAAAAAAAAAAAAAAAAAACCGATTTTTTTTTTTCCCCCCATCTATTCCGGGAGAGGTTTCGAGTGTTTCTTGGGAGGAGGCTTCTTCACGGCGACCTTAGCCGGCGGTCGGGGGTCAAAGTTGAATGTTGCAGTCTCCTTTTCCTTCTCTTTCTCCTTTTCCTTCTCTTTCTCCCGTTTGTTCCTGGCCTTCACCTCCTCCGCCACCGTTTTATTGAAGTGCTTCCAAAACTCGGATATATTGCTGAAAAAAGCAACTTCGTCAAAACCCGTTGCCTCGCCGTAACGAGCAGCAACAAGGTCCATCTGATCCTTCACATTATTGAACTTCTCCTCGAGAAACGCAAGAACAGGGTACTTCTCCTCAGAGAACCTCATCAAGGTGTCGAGCATACCATCAACAAGCCCATCATCTCTCTTTACAGAACTTCGCTTTTTTTCATCAATTGTACGCTTAATAGTCCGTAGCCCCTGGCCTAAGTGGACTACACCCTGCGACACTCCAGAAGTTGGGATCTGCACCTCTCCGATGGAAGCAACATCGTCCCACCAGGAAAGAAGCGAAGCCTGTCCCTCATCAAGGATCTTGTTGATGACAAATGATAAGAGGGAAGAATTCCCGTCTGCGGTTCTGCACAGGCAAATCGTTTTGAGGTCTTCCAATGTGAAGCCAGCTGCAGCTCCGTAAGATGTTCCCTCGTTCATCATGTTGCCGACAGTTAAGATAATGTGTAGGATGTCAACTAGCCTGTTCCCCTTAGCGAGCATCTCCCCCACTACAGTGTCCAAATGTTTGATCTCCTTCATCATCTCTTCCACATAGTTGTCAAACTCGTTCATGAAAACCCATGAGGCCATTCGCCTTTTCAGATCCGGGACCGTGTTCCCCACCACATCGACGAACTGTTCCACCGGGCCCCACGCCTCTACTATCTCCGGGTCTTCCTTCTCCCTGTTGATCGCTTTGAGTTCCTCTGCTTCCGGTAATATTTTAACGATCGACTCCAAATTGTCCTGCTGTATAATCTGACGGGGTTTGTTTTTTTTAAAATTTTGTTTGTTGAATTCCCAGCATACCGCGTGGTCCATTTCGATGAGGCCTTGCTGCAGTTCTTCTGTTGACAATCGCAGGAAGTTGAGAACCTGTGTTTTGTGTTTTTTTTTTTTTTTTTTTTTTTTTTTCCTTTCTTTGAAGCATACAATTCCGATGTTTTGCTTTCTCTGGGAAGAGATTGCGGTGCTTCTCTTCTTCGGCTTCTCGCTTTTCTCCTTGTCGTCCGCCGGCGCCTTCTTGATCTCGAAGGCCAGGCGGATCTCCTCCGCGACCGCCATGCTGTCGTACTTGCCTGCCTCCAGCCCCTCCCACAAGCTCCCGTTCACCTTTGCAGGCTTTATTTTCTTCCAATGGACGGTTCTCATTTTCGGGCCTTTCTTCTTCGGCACTCCTAACCCAGGCGGAGGAGGTGGGCCTCCAATACCAGGAGGCGGAGGTGGGCCTTTAAAGCCAGGTGGAGGTGGCGGCGGGGGACCCTTTCCTGCACCAGGCGGGGGCGGCGGAGGAGCACCAGGCGCAGGTGGAGGAGGCGCACCTGGCGCACCCGGTGGTGGAGGAGCTTTGCCGCTCGGCGGTGGTGGAGGCACACCACCTTGCTTGGAAGGTGGTGCCATGGATGCCTGACGAGTCCGCTTGGCATCTTCAAGCTGTTGCTGGAGCTCTTTCAAGGTTGCCTCAAGCTCCTTAACCCGTGTCTCCCCCACAGCGTTCCGCATCTTCGCGGCAGTCTCAAGCTTGAGCACCTGCTTCTGGAGGGCGACTGTTTTCTGCTCTAACTCCTTCTTCTCCACGGGGGTGGTCTTCTCCTGTTCCTGTTCATCATCCTCATCCTCTTCGGATGAGGACTCGTACCCTGTTTCGCTTGACTTGTCATCTCGGGACTCAAACGAACACCTTATAGGGGACGCGGTGAGCCAGCCTTTTTGCTCGATTTGATTAATCTCGAATTGGAGGGCAGCTGTGACGGTGGTCTCCAAGCTAGCTGTTAAAGATGTGCCTTCTACAGGGTTGGCTACAGCATGCGGCCGTATGGTGGTGTCGGAGGTCAAGTCGCGTAGTGTGCAGAGCGACCCGTCGTAGATGAAGTGCTCCTCACCGAGGGTGTCGGACAGCATCAAGACGGGGCGATCGGGTTCGTTGTCATGGGTGGTGATGGTGACACACTTCTTGCTAAGGTCGTGCACAAGATGCTTGCCCTCGAAGAAGAAAGCATCGCCTTGCTCCATCGAGAAGACAAGCTCCCCGGTGTCCGTGCATCTGACAACCTTTCCGGACAGCTTGTGCTTCAAGGAAAACCCTGTCGTGCCTTTTATCACGGGATCGTGGTAGTGTAAACCGGAGTCTTCCCGTTCTTTGCCTTTCGGCGATGCTTGCGTGCCCTCCTTCCTGCCGTATCGTATGCTTTCCATGCATGCTTGGAGGGAGGCGAGTTCGTCAACGTCCTTGGGTTTGAAGCCCTTTGTTTCGGATTGTTTTTCGAATTCAAGGAAGTCGTACAAAAACTCGTTGATCTCGATCTCCTCGCCGTTGGGCCCGGAGAGCTTAAGAACCTTTGCAGCGGCGCCGGTTACTTGCCAGGATTTGCTGGATTCGACAGTGGCGGCAAGCCACATGTTAAGCTTGCTCATTCTTCGTGCCATGGCGTCTGAACGGTTCCATTTCCACGGTGCGAGCTTCCCTGTCAGAGGCGGGACGTTTGCCAGGCCGTAGTAGTTGACAAGGTTGGAGTGAAACCTTTCGAACTCCGTGTAGCGTTTCTGGAAGCTCCATGAGTGGGAGTGCCACTCCACGATTCCTTTAAACTCTGTGTGGTCATCAACCACTATGTGGTCCATCAAGAGGACAACAAACGGCATTTTCGCTATAGATTCGTTGGCTTCGGTGATGACGTCGTGGGAGCTGGTGTCGGAAATGGCTTCTTTTAAGGCTTTGACCCAGTCTTTTACTTCTGCGGAGGTTTGGCATTCGAAGGTGTATTTTACTTTGTGTTTGTCGGGGTTCAGGTTGGGTCCTTCCAGTTCGAACCTTCCCGGTCCCGTTGCTCGTGCTGTCGCGTCTGTTAAGTCCAGACACGCGATTTCCTTTTGGCAGCTTTCGTTTTCGTAGTATTTCAATGTGCCTCGAAGTGCCCAGAACCACCTCACATAGTCTTGTTTGAACATGCTCCCTCCGATTTTCTTCAGCCATCCCTTGTGGCCCATGCCCGCTTGCTGTTGTAGTACCGCGTTTTCCGCCTTCACCCCCTCGATCGTTCGCTTGAACCTCTCCCAGTCCAACTCGTCATCTGGCATTTTTTTTTTTTTTTTTTTTTTGTGCTTCTTTTTTTTTTTTTTTTTGGTTTCATGTTTTTTTTTTTTTAAAAAAAATTATCTATTGCATCTTCGGTTTGTTACGGGCTCTGTTGGTGCCCTTGATGAGCCGCCATGTCAGCAACATGGAGTTGATGGCGGCTACGAATATCCCTATGACGTGGCACAAGGTTTCTTGTGC
Organism: Diplonema japonicum; assembly: GCA_964019335.1. Taxonomy (NCBI): domain Eukaryota; phylum Euglenozoa; class Diplonemea; order Diplonemida; family Diplonemidae; genus Diplonema; species Diplonema japonicum. Next base: position 38,691 of record OZ025754.1, read on the forward strand.
CCCGGGGAGCATGTTATCAGGGTGCTCGGGGTCGGGGTGTCCTACCAAGTAGACCGCCCTGATGGAGGTGATCTTTTCGGGAGGGTTGATGAGGATGTGGGCGGCGACCCACGTGCACGCGCACAATCCGGGGATTTCTAGCCATCGTCCGAAAGGCTGGGGGATGGCCTTCCCGTTCCCCATCCACATCCCGTAAAAGGCGATGAACAGCCCCGCCACCACCCTCGCCGCAAAAACCTTGTACTCGTTGTAAACATACCAACACCCCCCTCCACCTGCACCGCAGATCACGCTCATCAGCAGCAAGCGCTGCAGAGTTGCGGGATTGTTTTTATAAGTCTTGCTGGCCATTTTCCCTTTTTCCCTCTCTTTTTTTTTTTTCTTTTTTTTTTTTTTCTCGCCGATTTTATGGTTACATTAAAGAAAAAAAAAAAAAAAAAAAAAAAAAAACAGCAACCCGGGAAGGGTGCGTTGTGTTCATTTCGAAGAAATAAATGCACGCTGCATCTCCGGCATGGCGGCTTGCCGGGATCCAACAAATGGATGCCATGTCACCAACATTGAGTTGCCCCCTTCGCTCGGCACAGGTGAACACGCAGAACGCTCCCGTCTACTAGCTGTAGGCCACAGAGAAGGCAGTGGAATGGTGCTCGCTGCAAAAAAAAATCCCTTCTTTCATTGCTTTTCGCTAATCGGGAGGTTCTCATCATTCTTGTTTTTTTTTTTTTTTTTTTTTTTTTTCAAGCCTTCATCTTCTTCTCACCTGGTTATCTACTCCCATTCCATAGTGCTGCCTTCCTGAGAAAATTTCATTTTTTTTTTTTTGAACACAAAAAAAAAAAAAAAAAAAAAAAAAAAAAGAACAGTAACCCTCCAATTGGTAATGGTGCCACACCCAAAGCCAAAGCACCATAACTATCTTTTTTTTTTTTTCCTCGTTTTTTTTCCCCCCTTCCCTTTTTTTTCGCAGAGAGGACCTTCTTTAGATACAGCTCCATCATTTTGACACCGAAGGCCACGGGTGAAACAGGGTAAGGGGGCGGAATGTTTTTTTTTTTTTTTTTTTTTTTTTTTTTTTTTTTTTTTTTTTTTTTTTTTTTTTCCTTTCTTCTTTCTATTTCTTAAGGAGGAGAGGGGAAGTCGGGGGAGGGGGTATTTTTCCCCCCCTTTTAAAAAATTTGTGTTGTGTTGTCTTTTCTTTTTTTTTTCTTTCTTTTTCTTTTTTTCCCCCTTTTGTTTTTATTGTTTTTTTTTTTTTTTTTTTTAAAAACCATTTAGCACAAAAAAAATATGAGTCATTTTAACTCCAGTTTCTGAATTTTCTCTAAAAAAAAAAACAGTAGCGAGAGTTAAGTAACGGCTCATTTCTTTTTTTTTATTTGCTAGAAAAAAAAGGGGGGGAAGAGTTGAAAACGGAGGCCGCTTGTATTCTTGCTACAGAAGAAAAAAAAAAAAGAAAGAAGAAGAAAAAAACTTCACCGTGATATGAGGAGAGAATAGGAGAAAGCATAGCTAAGGGATATCTTGATTAGCAAAAATCCTTTTATTTCTTCTCTTTTTCAATAAGAATATAGGGTACACAATTTTTTATGGGGGGAAAAAGTTTTTCTTTCGAACTCCAAAGAGTTTTATGTTCAGCCACTAGTCTCACGAGGGCAGAAACAAGAATAAGAAGAAAAAAAAATGAAAACAAAGCCTGTGTGCAGTATCTTTAAAAAAAAAAAAATAAATTCTAGCAATAAAATAAAATAATAAAAAAAAAAACGTTTCCAATCAAAGCGAAGGGGAAGCCGACCGTTAAAAAATAAGGAAGGAAAAAAAAAAAATATGTTTTGCAGTAAGAGAGGGGAGGAATATTCCTTTTTTTTGACTAGAAAAAAAAAGGAATTCCCCCCCCCCCCCCCCCCCAAATCTGCAAGTAAAAAAAAAAAAAAAAAAAAAAAAAAAAAAAAAAAAAAAAAAAAAAAAAAAAAACGACCGAAACCAACACGATCCCGGAAGGATAAAAAACAAGGCATTTGAGAGGAAGGGGATGGAAGACGAAGGAGGAATCTTCATCACGGAAAAGCTGCTGCTTTGAAGTAACTGTTGGTCTTCATAGTTGCAGGAACAGCGTCCCTGGAGGGGGAGGGCAGAGGCCTTCTGAAGCAGAGGACATTCTTCTCAGGGGCGTGAACCATGTAGTGGTCCCAGCCAAGGGACTGCTGCACACCAAGACTGCGCCACTCGCTTTCAGCCATAATCCTGTTCGGGACCAACTTCTTGAGCTCCCTGGGGAGGATCACGTGCCTGTTTTTTTTTTTTTTTTTTTTTTTTTTTTTTTTTTTGCAAAAAAAAAACCTGTACTCACAAGTCTCATCTTCATATTTTTCGGAGTACTTGATACGTTCCCTGAAGGTGGAAATAGTAGCTTGGGCCTGTTTTTTTTTTTTTTTTTTTTTTTTTTTTTTTTTTCCCTTCTCCCGCCCATACCGTCGCAGATCTAGTGCTTTCCAAGGGAGGGCCCTTCGGGAGCATCGAAGTCATTTTTTTGTTTTTCTTCTTTTTCTTTCCTTTTTTTTTTTTTTTTTGGTGGCGAGAAAAAAAAAAGGGAAAAAAAAAAAAAAAAAAAAGTAGTGTTGTGTGTAGTAAGAGAGAACAAGAATAATTATTAACTTTCTTAAAAATTTTTTTTTCTTCATTCACACCCCCGGATCTATATGTGTGCTGAGGTGTACACCTTTCCCCAGGTGGCTTTTCGGAACATCTGCAAACTCGGGTTTTTCATTTGGAAGATACGAAGACGCGCCCATGCGCTTGAACCCCCCCGCCCAGTGTATTTTCCCGTGTAAATTCCAAACATCGTCAGCCCCAACTTGGATGTGGCCATGGTCCATTTTTTTTTTTTTTTGTTTACCTCTCTCTCCCTCCCCCCCACCTGTCTTTGTATTAAAAAAAAATCGTCTGTTTGACAAATAAAAAAAAGGTGAGAGGGGGGTTGGGGGAAAAAATTTCGGAAAAAAAAAAAAAAAAAAAAAAAAAAAACATCGGGAGGAAAAAAAAAAAAAAAAAATTCTATCTATAAAAAAAAAAAAAAAAAAAAAAAAAAAAAAAAAAAAAAAAAAATCTAGTCACCCCTGTAAGTTACGGTGGTGTCAACCTTGTGAACGCGAGTGGAAAAGGATCTGAGTTTAACGTTCGTGGCGTTGACGACAAGCTTGGGATCTGTGAGCTCCCACGACATGGGCACGTCCGCATCGGAGTTGGCGTACACCAGAAGGTCGAAAGTGCAAGAATCGGGGAGGAGGGGGAGAAATGTTTGTGTGGCAGTTACCTGTTTAACAATGGCCTGGATACCCCTTTGTGTGGTCTCGTCACTTCCGGCACCCTGCCCAGAGGCGGTCGTGTCAGCATCTATGTCAAATTGCCATCTTTCCGCCACTTCACCGTCATCACCGCTAATCACTAAGACCAGCTTCTGAACCATTCCCTTCATCAGCCACTCCGACAACTGCTGCAGCACATTCCCGAGATACGCCTTCAGCCCCTTATCCGTTGTCACCAGCATCTGTAGCTTATACTTGCTTACCGTCGTGAAACAGTCAGGGGGGTACACCCCACGTTGGTACAGAAGGGTGTTTACTGCATATCCGAAAAACTCGACCACCGTGCTCACACTGCCTCTTAGAGTGATCACCTGCTTCTCTGCCTGGGCCACTGACATTTTTTTTTTTTTTTTTTTTTTCTTTCCCTCTTTTTTTTCAAATTTTTTTGGGAATATTATTTGCAGGAACAAAAAAAAAAAAAGCAAAAAAAAACTTGAAAAGAAAATTTTGTATTTCTTTTTTTTTTTTTTTTTTTTTTGTTTTGTTTTGTTTTGTTTGGGGTATGGATAAAAAAAAACATGTTGTCTAATAAAAAAAAAAAGAAAAGAAAAAAGAAAATAAGAAATAAAAAGAAAAAAACTGGGCATGAAGCCTTTTGAAGGAAAGAAAGAAAGAAAAAAAAAACTGAATTGGGAAGAAGGATAACTGGCAAACCGGGGGGGAGGATAACTATTGTTTCTTTTTTTCTTTCTTCTTCTTAAAACAAGAGGCGGAGAGAGATGGGAGGGGAGCGGGGTGTAGAGACTAGTTACTCCTATTCGCCAGTGTTTCAAAAAAAAAAAAAAAACTATCCCCCTTTCAGGTAAGAAAAAAAAAAACTATTCTTTTAAGGTATGCGTTTTTGCGCTCACCGGCCGCGCTGAAAAAAAAAAAAAAAAAAAAAAAAAAAAAAGAACGAATGGGGGAATGGAACAGGGGAAAGGGAAAATAGCATGTTTGATCCCTAGCTGAAAGGCGTAAAAGTTTTTGGAGTTTTTTTTTTTTTTTTTTTTTTTTTTTTCTTCTTCTCTTTATTGTGGACGTCATAAGCGCGATCCCCCCCCTTTCTTTTAAAAAAAAAATTCTTTTTTCATTTCTTCCTTTCTTCATTGAAGTATTTCCGTGTCTTAATCGCCGTCTCAGCAACGTCCTTAGCACCCATCGACCCGAGCTTGTCGACAATGGTGGCGATGACAGATGGGACCGATGTGGCAGCCCCAGTGGTCACATTTGTTACCACAACGCCTCCACCCGAACCTTCCGGTATTTGATGATAGAGGAGAATAGACTTTGCCTTCTTAATCACATCCACCGCTTGTTTATTCCTCTTTGTGCGTTCAAGAAGAAGAGCGAAATGAACTGGCAACCCATCCTGCAGCTCAGAAAGATCTCCATATGTACTGGGGTCAACCACAGACACCTTAAACTGCATTGTGAGCTTGTACACAGGCCAAATAATCGTTTTGGTAAACCTGAAAGTATCGGCCTCATTTGTGTCATGTATCTTAACACCACCGGGTTGACACCTCGCCTGATAATCGGTCGAAGTGATCAAATCTTTTGTGATGTCTGTAATTTTAATATCAGGAATCATGTATATGGCCTTGTTAAGCAGAATGAAATACTGTTCCTTGTGAGTCGCGTTGTTGAGGTCTACATTGGGGACGAAATTTTCACCTGTTTCATCTGAAAAGGACGACAGGTTCATCAATTTTGAAGCCATGCGGAGCACCCCCTCTGGATGATTCGCGCCTTTTAAAAACGTGAAGAAGTAGAAAGAACCGCCTTCTCCAAGAAACTCATCATTGCTGCGATCATCGAGAACCGACCAGTTCGAGCAGATTCTGTACTTGGAGTTGGAAATTTTGCAGTTTCTGCCGATGTCTGGGGTGATGGACAATGCGGTGAACGGGGCGGGTTTCACGGTTTCCGCTGGTTTCGCTGGCTCGCATTTTAATTCTCCCTCCGCTTTCTCAACATGGGATTCAAAGCAGTCTCCGCACATTTTAACCATACAGACACCGCAACCTCTGTTTAGAATGGGTAAAGTGTTGCATATTGCACAGCTTGCCAAACCGGGGCCCCAATCGTGCGTCACGCGAACCGCGCATTTTGGTCCGGAAGCGGGGGTGAAAGATGGGAGCGGCATGTTGCGAGTCAACCTCTCTAAAGAACCGGGTTCGAGGAAAGCAGACAACACAACTAAATGGTCGAGCGTGATGCCCACATTTTCCGGGTCGGACCCACGTGCGTCGCACGACACGTTGAACTCTTCACGGGTCTGCTCCGGCATGTCGAGATCATGTAAAAGCGCGTTCCATTCTGTAAACGACAAACCATCCGTTTTGCTCACATCGTATTTTTTAAGCGCCATTTTTGCGAGTTCGACGGTGGTGACGAGGAGGCTTTTGTGTGAATCGAAGCACGTCATGCACATTCGTTTTTCACAAACTAAGCAGCCTCTGTTGAAGATGGGCCTTGCCCCGCAGGAAGCGCACGATTTCACACCCGGGCCCCAGTCGTGCATGGTCTGCGCGGAGCACGATGGGAATGCGAGCGTTTCGCCTTTTTCTATGCCGGAAATTGTTAGTCCCGCGTTCCACGACTTGCAGGAGTGGAGAGAGGGCGACCTTGGGATGTCGCCTAAAGGGAATCCTTCCACGACGCCCATCTCTAGGTCGTGGTCCATCATCACTGTCGTCTTCTCGCCCGTTCCTCTTTTTTTTTTTTGCACGCTGCGCCTTGCTGTTAAGTACATCACCACCATGCATATCAGTAACACCCCGCCCGTGCAGAGGAGGACTAGCAACAGCATTTTTTTTTTTTTTTTTTTTTCCCCCCAGGGCCGCAACTTTTTTTTTTTTTTTTGTTGGGAAAAAAATTGTGTTGTTTTTTTTTTTTTTTTTTTTTTTTTTTTTGGTGTCAGCGCTATGATATTGGTATGGGGGAGAGAAGTGAAGTGGGGCCGATGTTGGGGAACAGACAAAATCTTTTAGACCTTTAGGTCATTCCTTCCGTCCCTGAGACAGGGTTAGAAAAGGACGGAAGGAAAAAAAGACGGGTGGGGAAACCGGACTGTCCCAGCTGTTTGTCGTACAAACAAATGAAACATTAAACTAGTTCTTTTTTTTTTGAAAAAAAAAAAGAACCCCCACCCGTCACAACGAAAGGGCCTGGCTGGTGCAAACAATTATAAATAAAAATAAAAAAATAAAAATAAAAATAAAGACGACGAACAAATGCTGGAGGGGGGGGGGGGGGGGTGACGGGGGGAGGGGCTTTTTTCTTTTTAAATATTTCCCCCCTTTTCTTCTTTTGTGATAAAAATGTGCGGAAAAAGTCCCCCCCCCCCCTCTCTTCTTAATGATGTAGAAAGGTGTAGAGGAGTGGTAAAAAAAAAAAGGAGAAAAAATGATCTGACATCCCCCCCCCCCCCCCCCCCCTTTCCCCTCTTCTCCCATTCTCATGTTTCATCTTGCAGGGCAATTTTTGCTTCTTTCTTCTCCTTTCGTTTCGCTGCTGTGGTGTCTTTTTGGTGCTCAACTCGTTTTTGCTTAGCTTGGTGTGCTTCTTTCTTCGTCCGGCGAAGTCGTTTGCGCTCCTTAGTGGTGAGTTCGTCATCACCAAGATCGTCGTACTTACGCTTCTGCTTGCTGGCAACGTCCTGCGGTGCAAGGAGCTGTACATTCGACACTGCGGCAGGTGTGACCTCCTCCATGGCGATCGCGGACTTTTGCGAAGCTCTTATCTTGAGCTCGTCCTCCGGCATGGGTTTCGGTGTGTAGTAGAAGTTCGACAGCATGTCCAGATTGGACGCCAGGGACCGCCACATCTGGATGATCTTCAGCTCCTCCTTCTCTTCCTCCGTGAGCTCGTGCGTTGTCGTCCCTGCTGCCTCCAGCTCTTTTCTGTGATTGTCGAGCCACTCCTTTTCGTAGAGGTCCGCGAGACCTACTTTGCTCTTGGCGTGAAGGTCGATCTGCATTTTTTTTTTTTTTTTTTGAAAAAATTAAAAAAAAAAAAAAAACCCCCCAAACCTCGTTCTTGTGGTTTAGCGTGAGATCCATCGCTGTGCTCCGCCTCTCCCTGCGGATCACGTCGTCGAAAATGCTTTCCTTTTTTTTTTTTTTTTTTTTTTCTTTGCTGGAAAAAATACCTGGATGCGTTTTGTCAGTCGATCTTCAAGGGATTTTGTCATCTCAGCGGTGACGAGGGGTTTGGCCACCTGGGTGTGGTCGAATTCCAGGTGTTCCTCTAGAAGCGCGTTTTCAGGGCGTGCGGAGGCCATCGTCTCTCCCGCAACCGACCAATGCTTGTCGCTCAAACGCTTCTTCTCGATTTTGTTGATGGTCTTCGCCAGCTTTTTCTGGCGGATCTGGAAGGAGGTGAGCCCCTCGGTGTCTATCTCTTCCTCTTCCTCCTCCTCGCCCTCTTCTTCAGGGGATTCTTCATCCTCTTCATCTTCCTCGCCGAGAGCGCCAAAGCCTTCAGTGTTTTCGTAGTTGCCCTCCCCGTACATCTCACGCAAGGCGGCTGTGTCCTCTTGCATCTCTTTCATAAGTTCATCATCCACTTCGATGTCACTGTCTCCTTCCTCACCTTCTTCTGCGTCTTCTTCTTGCTTGCCTTCAGCTTCGTCGAAAGCGTCACGAAGAACTTCCCTTTTTTCGTCGGTCTTTTTTTTCTTGGTTTTCTTCAGGTCGGCAAAAAGCGGTGCGTCCTCTTCTTCCTCTGATTCACTGTTTTTGGGTTTCTTTCTTTTTTTTTTTTTTTTCGTAAAAAAAATACCTGTCCGGGCCTACCAATCCTTGAATTTTCTCCAACAACATTTGTTCTTCGTCGGGGCCCTTTGATTTGCCCTTCTTCGACCTTGTAGGTTTGTAGGTGTCCAGCAGGCCTTGTATTTCATCGTTGTCCTCCCTTTCGGCGAGCTGTGTTGAATAATGGGTTTTTTTGGATATTTTTTTTTAATACCAATTTCCTTGCTTTGCCAATTTGGGTGCCTTTGATGATATCGTCGAGGGCCTTGGCGTTGAAGGGTTGTTCTTCCTCCTGGTCTTCTTCTTCGTCCGATTCTTCATGTTCTTCTCCTTCTTCGTCTTCCTCTCCTTCTTCGTCTTCCATCAGTTCTGCAAATTCATCAAATTTTTCGTCGCCGGATTTTGATTCTTCTTCGGAGTCCTCTTGCGCGGTGTCGGCGGTGTCGCTGTACTTTTGCAGTGTTTTGGTAACGTTCTCCAGGACGGAGTCGGTAAGTGGTGTGACTTGTGGGATTATCTGCTCTACGCTGTAAGCATCGTTGGCGTAGATACGGGGCAGCCCCGATTTTGTCGATATTTTAGCTGCAGAGTAGAGACTAGAGAGGACTCCTCTCAGAGAGCCGCCCAGCTTTTCGGGGTTTCCTATAAGCTCTTCTGGTGCCTTGTCCACCTGGCCCATTCCCACCGCTGCACCATCCAGCAAGTCTTTCTCTTCGTTGTCGGACTTGACCTTCTTCTGTTTTTTTGGTGGCATTTTTTTTATTTTATTTTTTTTCCCCCTCTCCCTTCGTATTTCCCTTTTTTTTATTTCTTTGTTGTAGGACGGGGGGAGGGGGGGAACAAAAAAAAAAAAGGACAATCAAAAAAAAAAAAAAAAAAAAAAAAAAAAAAGCTGCTACAAAGTAATCATAAGTCTGAAACGGGGCATTGGGGTGGGTTACACACTATTCTTTTTTTTTTTTTTTTTTTCCCGTTCAGTTCTTTTTTCTTTTTTTTTTTTGTTCATTTTAAGGAGGGTCAAAAGTATAGAATAATCGATCATATTTCTTTTTTTTTAAGGGGGGAACCCCGTGCGGTTCCCTTTTTTTCTTTTTTTTTTTTTGTTGGCCTGTTGCCGGTAAGGAAAAATCGTCTTATTATCACACCCCTTCCCCTTAATTCTAATTTCTCAATCCTCGTTTTCTTTTTTTTTTTTTTTTTTTTTCCTTTTATAACGAAATATAACATATAAGAGATAAAGGAGGCGAGTGTTTGTGGCGCCCTGCACAAGATCTGTCTCTTGGTTACAGAGGGCGCACATCGAAATATAATTTTCTCCGGTTGGAGGCGAAAAAAAAAAAAAAAAAAAAAAAAAAAAAAATCTTTTCTTGTGTTTGAGATGATGGGAGTGTTGCAATTTTCCTTAATCTTTAGTCGAAGTCCCAAGTGAGTGAAGAAAAAGAGGACGGAAAGGGGAGGTGGGTGTGTGTAATAAAAAAAAGGGAGTTTTCTTATTTTTTTCTTCGACTCTCTTTTCCCCCCCCCCCCTCCTTTTTCTTTGAAAAGCCGTACGTGTATTCAATTAAGATAATACCTAAGAATAGAAGAGGAAAAAAGCAAAAAAAGGGGAAAAAAAAAAAATCCCAATAGATGGCATGTCGCAAATACTTGCATATATCTCTAAACCTGCCGATACGTGGGGGGGGGGGGGGGGGGGGGAGGATTCTTTTTATTTTTTTTAGTCACAGGCTCCGGAAAGGTAATACGTTCGTGCAAAATTCTAGAGACATACACAGCGTTAAAAAATAAAAAAAAAGAGTTGAAATGCACAAAAACGAACGGGGGGGGGGTTTTTTTTTTAAAAAACTTTTTTTTTCCCTCCTACTATTTTCTTTAATCTCAAAAAATAAAATTCAACCTTCATTACCCCCCTTCTACCCCTGGAAAAAAAAGAAGTAAATGTATACCCCCCCCCCCCCCCCCCCCCCCTCAATCAATAAATTTCACATTGTAATCACGAATGAGCTTCAGCATAAGGGCGTCGTACCTCTTGAACAGGGCGATGAACGGTTCCTGCTCCTGCTCGGTTCCCTGGTGCAGACCGATGGACGATGCCTTAGATGAGTAAGATGCCTGACGAGTCCCGCCTGAAGCTGCAGGGTCGCTGCAAGCAAGCTTAATCTGCTCCCATCTACTGGGACCAGTACAGTTGTCTTTCTGCCAGTCTTGCTCCGCCGTGCAAGGGCTCGCCACCCTTTTGAACTTGAACGAGTCCGCCAAGATGTCGATCAGAAAAAACGGATCGGACTTCTTCATCGCGGCTGTGCGTAGCACGGTGAACTGCTCTGCGGGGAAATGGTGCAACCAGTAACGCAAACCCAACACGGGGAGAGACATCCCGAGGTAGATGGGGTTGACGAAACAATTCGCAAGCACCCATCTCAGCCTCTCCTTCGAACCCGGCTCTAAAAGCGTTTCGGGGTCTGTCTTCAACACAGCACAACCTTCACTATCCCACATGCTGAGCTCTTTGTTCATCCTTCTGATAAAAGCGTTTTGTTTAAAAGCATTATTGTGATTCTTAACGATCATCACGTAATGACTGAATGCGCGTTCCATTCCGTCCCTCCAAGCGATAACAAACCGCGGACGGTGTAAATCGTGGATGTGATCAGCGTACACGTTTTCCGTAGCCCACGGGTTATGAAGGTACGATGGGGTGGCATCGAGAACTTCCCAGTGTCGGGACTCCGGTTCTATAGGAGGAAAGGACTCGAAAGCTCTGTAGTACTTCGCCTCGGTCGAGTTTCCACAATGCCTGTAAACCCTCGGCTCCTTGTGCAGATCCCACATCCTGAACCCCGTCCGGTTCCACAAACCCCCATATGCAAAACCTGTGAACCACACGTACGGCTCCCCGTTTCGTTGAAATCTGTACGGCCAACGAAACGCCGGTCGTGGGTACGGCATTCTTGCAGAATCGCCAGACAGAGCTCCGCTCGAATAACATCTTTCTAAAAAGGTAGTTCCGCCTTTCGGAGCGCCGAGGATGAAGTGGGTTGGGTGGTGCCGGGCGTTCCATGATTTTGGAAGCCCCCATTCACGGGAGAGCTCCATGGCGGCTTCCCCATCAGGGGCGTCTTTGGTCTTCGGGAGCGCTTTGAGCCGAGTATCCAGGTTTTCGTAAGATGTGATGGTTGGCATCATGCCGGGTGTGAACCGCACGCCTGTTGTTCCCAGTGAAAACCGTCTCGCGGTGTCGTTCTCGCCGCTTGTGTACATACTGTTTTGAACAGTCTTGTGTTGTGGCCGCTTTGGTGTCGCGGGAGTGTCTTTATCCAGTTCTCTCTCTGCGTTGTTCAGGGCATCGAAGACTACATTCTTCCCCAGAACCACCGGCTGCCCCGCCTCCATGTTCCCAGTCATGTACAGCAGGATCACCGCCAGCATCCCCACCAGCATCACGTGTTCCTTCGCCGGGCCTTGCTTGCCCGCTGTCGGTCGTGCAACCATTGTGTTTTTTTTCTTTTTTTTCTTCTTTTTTTCTTTTTTTTTTAAAAAATTGGTGGAGGCCCACCCAATACGACCTGAGAGTTTGAAATCACGCAAATTTTATTGTAAAAATAAAAAGAAAAGGGATAGTATCAACGTTTGAGCTTGTTTTAAAAAAAAGGGGGGGGGGGAGGGGGTGAGAGAGAGAAAGAGAGAAGGATCAAATGAAGACACGTTACCCAGGTGCCAAAATGTGGCGACTTTTAGAGTGTAGACACACCTTTCCCCCCTTGGGGAGGTTTAAAAGAAGCCGCTGAAGAGCGGCCTTTCTCTTTCCCACCCTCTTCTGTGTGTGAAAAAGCCTTAATAAAACACCTTGTGCACGTTCAACCTCCGAATTACAACGGTGATGAGAAAGATGATGGTGTGCATTGGGGGTAGGGGGGGGTCTGTGACCCAGGACGACATTTGAGCCAACTCCCAAGAGATTTACCCTCCCATAGCACCCTGAGGCAACCGAATAAAGTAAGTGCCCGTACCTTGGGCACTGGGGGAAGAAGTCTTCGGGTGTTCCCCCCCCCCCCCCCCCCCTGGTCTGTCTTTTTCTTCCCCACAAGCGTCTTGTTATGGTTGCACGTGTTTACACAAGAAATAAAAAAGAATCGAATTGTAACCTCATTTTTTTGCCCCGAAAAAAGCCCCTTCAATATGGTTTTAAAGAGACACTTAAAAAAGGAGGGTGCCTTCCCTGTAAATATGTTATGTTCAGTCCTCCTTTGCCTCAATGTTGGAGAGGTGAGGGAAGGGGAGGAGAGCAGGAGAGGGCACGAGGGCGGTGGGCTGTGTGCTGTGGAGGACGGAGGCGATGAGGAGGGAGGAATGCTCTGCTTGCCTGATGGGGTTCACGTTCTTCTGCACGACAGTGTTCATGAGGGACCTGTCGAAGAAGTGTACTGCTGGGGTCACCACGTGCAGGTATGTGTGCGCAAGCGGAACTGCTCCCGACTTTGAAAGGGAGTCCAGCAAACGGTACGCCTTCGCCGTCTCGTCCGCCTTCTCCAGCGTAACTGTCTCCTGCTCTGCGAGGAGCGACTTGTGCATCTTCTTCGTCCATCTCTCGCCTGTCAGGATTGTGCCCGCGTGCAGTGCCGCTTCCTTGTCGTACTTCTTCAGCATCTCGTTCAGCCTCTTCGGGAAGGACCTTACCTCGTCGATGAGATGCGGAGGGCGCCCATCCTCCTCCCCCTCGAGGGCCATTTGCCCCATCATATCATCCAGCTTGTCTACTTCCATCCTTTCCGTTCCCTTTCCCTTTCCCCTTCCTTTTCCCCTTCCTTTTCCCTTTCCCATGCCAGAACTATACATTTCCACTTCCATCTCAGACTCGTCGCATGGAACAGCGCAACTCTCTAGACTGCAATCAAAATCCATCGCGCACATCGGTGCAGGCATTTCAATCATATCGCAGCTTGACGATAGCATTGAACTATACATGGACTTTCGCTTACGTGTTTCTTCCACATAAGCATCGCGCATCTTCTTCTCCTTCAGCTCCGCCTCCTTTGCGGCTTGTATCATGTCGAAGACCCTGCGGACATGCTTCCTCACGATCTCGACCTTCTCTGCGGTGTGCTCCTTCAGGTTGCTGCCGAGGGTGTCGCTCTCCTCGGAGAACATGATGAGGTCCGGGGGGATGTGGTAGTCGATGAAGAGCTGCAGGATGCTCTGCGTGAGCTCCACCTCCTTCGTGAGGGACGCCGTCGGGAGCTTCAGAAGCTCCTCCAGCTGCGGTTTGATCTGGATCACCGCGACCCCGAACAGGCTCCCCTCCAGCTGCATGACCCTGTAGGCTTCTGCGAACTCCTGCTGCTCCGGCGACAGTGACGACACAGCCACCTCGAACGCCTTTGGTGTCGGGATCGCCTCCACCTCCAGAGGGATCCGCACCTCGTCCTTGTCCTTCACGATCAAAGCGTTCGACGGGAGGAACTCCTTCCCGGGGCCCAGTTTTCCCAGCATCACCACGTAGCAGCTGAACTGCCTCGCCGCCGCCTTCAGCACCCCGCGCACCCCCCGCTCCGACTCGAACGCATGGCTCACCCAGCAGTGCGCCTCCAGCTCCGCTTCCATCGTCACCACCGTCGAGCTGTTGATCCGAGCCGTCGTCTCCTGCCTCCCGAACACCCGCTGGAACATCTCCACAGGTCGCTCCTCTTCTCCCTTGCTGTTGTTGCAGTCGAGACTGATGACTCCCTCAGGGTAACACCCCTCCCGCCTCACCGAGTGGCAAAACATCCTCGGGCGGTACTGCTCGTTGAAGAAGCTCGCGTAGTGGTGCTGCATGTACTCCCCGAAGTCGGCGGGGGCCAGCTGCCGGCCCACAGCCTGCTCCAGCTGCCGCATCAGCGTCGCCTCCAGGTACTCCACACCGTTCCGGTACGAGAGGGACAGCTCCATCATGTGGTTCAGCATCGTGAGGAAGTGCTCCTCGCGACGGGTGCACAAGGCTGCTGTTTTTGTCCCTGTTGCAGGTCCACCTTCGCTGCTGCTGCTGCTGCTGCTGCTGCTGCCATTGTCTGCAACAACAACAAGATCATCATCATCGTCATTATCATTATCAGCAGCAGCAGCAGAGTGAAACGTGGGGAAGGAATCCATCTGTGCAGCGAGGAGGGAGCTTGGGAGCGGGGGTGTCCCTGTGTCCTTCCGCAGCACGGGGGCGACAGGGTCGAAGATGGAGTCCGGGTCTGTGGCCTCCTTGGAGGGGTGGCTGGGGAGGTTGGTGCGGAACACATCCCACACACGGTTCGTCCACACGTAGACCCCCGCGAACAGGTCTGACAGCTCCTCCGTCGGCTTGTTCCTTCGCGGCGTGTGCGTCTCGTCGCTGCTGCGGTCGATCTCCACCCTTGCCGCCTCGCCGTCCTTCCCCAGAGCCCTCACCAGGAAGCTGATGTCCACGTCCACAGGCTTTGCAGTCGTGCTCTCGGGGTGCGGAGGGGTAGCCTTCCCCTTCAATGTCTTCAGGGTCGTCTTGCACGTCGCCACAGAGATGGGGACCGCCTCCTTCACCCCTGCATCCGAGCCCTTGTACAGGGACAGGCTGTAGGTCCCCTCGAAGCCCCACGAGTGCTCCGTCACCTTCAGCACCGTCTTCGTCGACTTCTTCGTTGACTTCCTTCCCCTCTTCGCCGCCGTCTCCGTCACCAGCTCCACAGCAGGTTCCACCTCCTTCGTCTCCTTTCCGAAGTATTTGCAGCTCGTCTTCATCTCGAACCGCAGCATCACCGCCTCCCCGTCCCTTCCCCAGCCGACAGCCTTCTCCCGCACCGAGTCTGTCACCCCTATCTGCCCTGCTGCGTTCCACCATCCCCCCACAGCCACGGCCCCGAGGAACTCGGCCAATAAATACTTGTCTTCGTACTTGTGCTCCGCCTCCCGCAGCGTCAGCACAGGGTCCTTCGCCTCCCCAAGGATCCGCTGCACCTTCTGCACAACCTTCTCTAGCTTCGCAGTGAAGGCAAGGTCGCTGTAGCTGATGTAGTTGTACCTGTAGTTTAACAAGGCGTTACTTTCGCGAATTCTTTCTGACATCGTATTGTTCTTTAATTTTGTGTGTGTGTTTCTTCTGTGCAAGTATTTTTACTTTGACTTAACCGTTTTTTTTTCCTCTTGTTGCCAAACTAAATATAAGAAGAAAGAAAGAAGAAGGAAAAAAAAAAAAAAGGCCACAAAATTTCAAAGCCTCCTCAATTTCATGATAATCTCCTCGATCCCCTTGTGCCCGCCTTTCATGGCGTAGTAGAGCGGGGTCTTCCCGTGCGCGTCCCTGGCACTAGGGTCGGCGTTGTTGAACAGCAGGTGTTTGACAAGGTCCGCGTCGCCCGCCTGCGTCGCGAGGTGCAGGGCCGTGGAGCCAGTCTTGTCGGCTAAATTAAGATTCGGCGACACGGACAGGAGGGTGGTGGTGGTGGCGGTGTAGTTGCGAGAGATGGCTATGTGGAGGGGAGTCCGACGGCTAGCGTCCACTGCATTGACAAGCGCAGGGTGCTTGCTAGGGTGCGTGAGAGAGAGGATGGCTGCCACCACATCATGACAACCCAACATGGCAGCACAGTGCAGTGGAGTGCTATCCGACCCGAGAAGCTTGGCATCCGTCGACGCCCCGTACTCAGTCACGAGCATGCCAGCTAACTCTCCATGGTTGTTTTGAAAGGCAATGTGCAGCGCCGTCGCATGAGAAGCATCTTTCCTGTCAACTGCGATTCCGTTGTCGAGAAGCACTCGGCATACAGACACGTGACCTCCCTTGGCTGCGTGGTGTAGCGCTGTCCCCCATGCTCCATCTGCTGCGTGAACGTCAGCGCCTTTCTCGATGAGCAGCTTGCAGATGGGATGGCTTCCGTTCTTCGCGGCCACCAGCAGCGGTGTCACGAAGTCGTTCATATAGAACTTTACCTCCAGGTTGACCTCGTCGCCGATCCCTGACAGCAACGCCTCCACACACCCGAAATGCTTCTTTTCACACGCGTGGAATAAAGGTGTCTTGCCCGCTCGGTCAGCCGCATTCACCTTGTCACCAATACCATTTGCAAGAAGGTAAGATGTGATGTCAGAGTGGCCATGGATACACGCCCAAGCAAGAGGGGACACCCTGTCAACATCTGGCTTCGTGGTCACCTCTGGGTGGCGATCGTGGTAGTACTGTAGAATTTGAAGAGAACCAACAGCGATGGCAGTGTGGTGGGGATAGCCCCCATTGTGGAGGTCGCCGAAGAAATCGGTGACATGTGGCATGATGAGAGATGTCAGAGCCAGCGTGTCAGGGGCGTTGGGGGACTCGCAGGCGGCGTGTAAGTATTTTGCGGTGATGGGCACTGCAGCCGACTCGCAGATTGCTTCTACCATCGCTGTTTCGCCTTCAAAAATTGCTTGTAAAAGCACCTCCTGGCTGGGCTCCACGCCTGCTTGCATTAGCGCGCACTTCCCCTTCACGATGCTGTTGGGCTTGAACTCCAAGGTGTCACCGTCCATGACACCTAGGCTGCCGACCAGGTTGTTGTCCTCGCATCGCAACCCCTCCCACCACACCTCCATCTCATCCACCCTGTCTTCCCACTCTTCGGCCACAAGTCTTTTCACATCCACCACTCGCTCTGGACCTTCGATGTCCACTGTTACTATTGCACCCGACGGTTCTAACCGAATGTGAAGGTGCATTTTCTTTTTTTTTTTTTTTTTTTTTTTTTTTTTTTTTTTTTTTTTTGCTGTGCGGGGGAGAGAATATGAAGGAGGGAGGGGAGAAAAATGAAATCTAGTGGGTATTTTTTTTTTTCCCTTTTTTTCTTATTTTTTTTTCTTTTCTTCTCTTTCGTTCCTTTTTTTTTTCCCCTATACGTCTGTTGGTGTTTTGACTGAATGCCAAAAAGACACACCCGCTTCTTCTTCTTTTTTTTTTTTTTACTTCTTATTGGGTTTTTTGCTAGCTGCTTTTTGCGGTAGTTGTTGTTGTTGTTGTTGTTGTGGTTTGCTATCTTCGTCTGCCTTCCGTATTCTGCTTACCTGTGTGGCGATATCAGCGAAGCCCATGTTTTGCAGCACGGACACGACGTCCTCTGAGTCCTCAGCAGATTCCCCACATGTTTGGGCCGTTAGCGCAAGGATGAAAGCGTGCACGGACTTATACACAGCGAGCCTCCCACCCCTCGCCAGTTTCGCGTTCTCAACACAATTCATGATCTCGAACACATGTTTTGCGGTCAGGCCTTTGTGCTGGATAGCGACCTCAGACATCGCAACTTTCTTTGGGTATGGATTTTTTGAGTAGGGGGGGGGAGGGGTGTGTGTGTGTGTGTGTGTGTGACAAGAACATAAAAAAAAAAAAAAAAAAAAAAAAAAAAAAAAAAAAAAAAAAAAAAACACTATTGATCCGGCGGCTGTTTTCTTTTTCTCTTCTTTTGTTTTCTTCACACCAATCTAGCCACCTTCACTTTGTTCTCCAATTGCTTTTCGTAATCGATTAACTGTGTTTTTTTTTTTTTTTTTTTCTTCTTTTTTTTTAACTTCAAGAAAAAAAACACACCTTCTCCAAACTATCGATCATATTCTGCACCAACGCTGTTTCGGGTTGGCCCCACCGAGCGGAGTTTGAGATTTCCGTGACGCCCCCCGTTGCGGAAGGGTTCTGGGTCAGCCTGTGCCGCTCCAAGAATGCAGGGAAGTCGGGGTGCTGCGACGCATTAGGGAATTTCCCCACAACCGTGATCCTCATCGCGGTCCCAACGTTGGCGAGGGAGGGCCCGAGGAAGCCTAGCGACCGGTGGTACGAATAGTGTTTTCCGAGCCTGTGGAAAGCAGATTCAAGATCGATATTGGCCATTGACCACCTATTGAAACACAAGGCAAGGTTGCCGCCACGCAACGTAGAGATCACTTTTAGATGATCGCAATCATTAGCCCACACCAAGATGTCTTTTGACTTGCTTATGTGTGCACCGCGTCCCACCGGCCAGTCCCGTGAAGCACCAGCTGAAACAACAAACGGGGAACTTGGTTTTGCGCCGATTAATCCCTTCGACACATGCTCTTCAATTTCACGCAGGGAGAGAGACGGGAGGTCAACCCACTTTCCTTGGAAGGGCGTGGATAAATTTCTGCATGCGTGTTTAACGTACCAGTTGATCTCTTCCCGTTCGCCCCTTCGGACAACGGGGTAGTACCGGTGTTCTTGAAAATTCCTTGATGACCTGATGCGAACGTTAATGACGTATTGGCTGTTTAGGTTTCCGCCTCGGATGCTGTCTGGGTTCATATCTTGAGGTTGTGCTGTGCCTTCGGACCAGCCGTGTTTGGCGGTGAGGATTGGGTTGTAAAGGTCCTTGAAAACGTAGTAGCTTTCTTCATCGCCAGCTACGCATCCGGCGTCCCATGGACCCCCCACTTGGTTGTCGATCCCGGGTTGGACCGCGTCGTTGAACTTGAATCCTTTTTCCGTTCTTTTCTTGAAGTTCGCCCTCCACAGCTCCTTCGTCAGCACCCCTCCTGCCAGATGTGTCGAGCCTGATATCTCGGGGTACTCCGCGTCAGCACCATATGTTGCGTACATCTCCCTCATCTCCTGAGCATGAAGAACTGATCCCGCACCAAGCCCCGCTGTGAAGCCACCCAGACACTTCAATACGCGATATTTCATTTTTTTTTTTCTTTTTTGAACCAAAAAAAAAAAATTTTTTTTTTGAGGGAACGGGTGAATTATTTATAAAAAAAAAGAAGGAAGGAAAGGGGGGGGGGGGGGTTCTTAAAGAAATAAGAAAAAAAAAGAATCGGATTTCTCTGTCTTTTTTTTGTCCCGCCGGATTTTTGACCCCTTTTTTTAGTTTTTTTTTTTAAAGGGGAAAAGGGAGGGGTGTAGGGGGGGGGGGGGTGGTGTGGAAAAAAAGGGGGGGGGGGAGTAACTATTTTTTAAAAAGTCATTTGTTCTCTATTCACAAAAAAAATGTTAAAAAAATGAGAAAAAAAACCCCCCCCTACCTTATAAAAAAGAAATCATTAAAAACCCTAGCACTTTTCAAGCATCATTAGGCACTTCTTGCCCTTCGCTGATCAGCTTAATGAGGTGGCTCCGTCGGGTTTCAAGCTCCTAATTTTTTTCTTTTTTTTTTTTCTTCTTTCTCCCTATATCCAAACCTGTTGCGCCTGGTTATCCTGCTCCTCCCGGTCCTTCACGCTCGACAAGAATTCCTTAGTAAGCTCCTGAAGGTCAACGTCGTCAAGGCTGCTGTCTTTGTCACCGACTTCTATACATTTTTTTTTTTTTTTTTTTTTTTTTTTTTTTTTTTTTTTTTTTTTTTATAATTTCAATACCTCGTTGCTGAAGAGCGTGGGACTTCTTCCTCGCTTTTCCTTTGCGTTCTTTCGCACGCTGCAGCAGGGCTCTGTCCCTGCTCGACTCCCTTGCGAACATGGCCTCGATTGTATTCTTTTCCTCATACTGTGCAGTGCACAACCCCTGTGACAACTCCAAGAGAACGGTGTTCCCGTCCACACCGCCTACAGCTACGTGCTTCCCCTCCGCAGTGCACTGCAAGGTGTTCAGTGAGTACTCTGAGAGCTGAACGGAAAGCACAGGCGCCGTCTGACGGTACAGCAAATCCCACACATCAAGCACGCCATCCATTCTGGTGGTGATGAAGACACCTGGACGTGCAGGGTGCCATGAACCATTTGTGAGATATGCCTTGTGGTAGAATGTTGTGAACATAGGTGCTTTTAGAAGTGCGTCCTCGGCCGTCCATAGCTTCACGGTCCAGTCTCCAACTGACATGAAATATTTTGAACAGTGCGGGTTTCGCATGACGCCGTAGACGGGGCCGTGGTGGCCGTGGTAGCAGTGCGAGATTTTGTCCTGCGGGGTTTTCCCCTTTCTGTTGCACAGTAGAACTGTGCCTTGTTCGGTGCCTACCATGTACTTGCTGGGGCCGCCGACTTGCGCGTCGTAGTCGATGCAAATTCCGCCCAGTACGCCTTTCGGACCACCGTCGTTAACCTTGTCGGAGGGCTTCAACACTACG
This sequence comes from Diplonema japonicum, assembly GCA_964019335.1. Taxonomy (NCBI): domain Eukaryota; phylum Euglenozoa; class Diplonemea; order Diplonemida; family Diplonemidae; genus Diplonema; species Diplonema japonicum. The sequence goes on from OZ025754.1 coordinate 58,836, forward strand.
GTTTCAGATTCAATGGGTTTTGAGAGGTTTCGAACATCCCATATAAAAGCCTGCCCGTCGGTAGACACGGAGAGGAATTCACCGGATTTCGACATCAACCATTTTATGTCCCACACGGGGTCCTTGTGGCTGTGGTCGATGATCGACTTTGACTCGGTTTGAACGGATTTTAAATCCGGGGTCCCGGCTTTACGGGTGTCCCATAGCTGTACTACACCGTTGTACGACCCGCCTGCGATGATGTGGGAATCCTTCGGGCTGTACCTTATACTGCATAATGGGGAAACAGGGATTAGATCAAGCTCGGGTGTGTTGGGATTGGTAACATCCCATATGTGGGACTTGACAGTCATGCCTCCGATGGTTCCTTGGAATTTCATGTTGCAGTAGGCTATCGCGAGTTTTTTAGCGTCGGGAAGCCATGATAAGTTTGCGACGGTTCGTTTAACGGGTGATGGGTCTTGGAAGACCGTTACCGTTTTTGCGGAGGGCGGGCCGGAGGAAACGTCCACCGTTTGTTCGAGGAAATATTCCTCGAAGATATCTATCGCGTTGTTCTGTTTCAAATATTTTTCCACGTGTCTGTCGAAAAGATCTCTGCATGTTAAGAAGTACCCTTCCTCTCGCTCAGCTTTTTTTCTGTATTTTGTTTTGTCGTCCAGATCTGTGTTATCAATCGCTGCCGGCCAACCGCCTTCTACATGGGTTTGTCCTTTCGGTCTTGTTTCAATTTGGGCGGTGTTGGTGCCATACTCGCTGAGTATCGGCACGTTTTCGATTTCTCTCTCATAAGGGTTTAGAACAGTGAACTCGTCCTTCAGCTTCTGGTTGGGAAGGTGTTCGAAGAGGTTTTCAGGTTCGTTATTCTGAAACTCCACAGGCCGGCCGAACTCCTTCCGGGCCTTCTGGTACATAGAACTGATTTCCGCCATTTTTTTTTTTTTTTTTTTTTTTTTTTTTGCCGCCCTCCGCCCCCCCCGCCTCTCCCTCTTTTTTTTTTTTTTTTTCTTTTTGGGAAAATTAAAAAAAAAAAATTTTTTAAAAAAAAAAAAAAAAAAAAAATAAACGGATCTTTTTTTTTTTCTTTTTTTTTTTTTCCTCCCCTGGGACACCTTTTTTTTTTTTTTTTTTTTTTTAAATCTCGGTTCGCTTTTTTTTTTAGCAGTCTTCCACCCCCTTTAGAAAAATGAAACAAAAAAAAAAGAGGAACTGGCCGTTGTTTGTACGTGCAGGGGGAAACCTGGAGAAGGATGTCAACCCGAAACACGTTGCCAACGTTCCCCTTTTGTTTAGACAAGTCAAAGAGTCGTTCTTGCAAAAAAACATTTCTACGAGATTATGGAGGTTTACATGTAGAAGGGTGGGAATAAGAAGAAGGAAAAAGAAAAAGAAAAAGAACACCGCCCCAAAATCACCCGAAAAAAAAAAAAAAAATGACCAAGTACAGGAAGAAGAAGTGGAATCTTTTATTTTAAAGTTTCTTTTTTTCTTTTTCTGAGTATATCCGGAGGGGCTTTTTTTTTTTTCTCTTTTTTTTTTCTCTATTCCTCTTCTTTCTTTTGACGCCATAATATAAAAAAAACCCCCTTTGCCTATCTGTTGGTTCTCTCTACTTTTTTCTCTTTTTTTTTTTTTCTGATGGACAAGTTAGGCAAAGAAAAGGGGGGAACAAAACACAGGTGCAGCACAAAGCGATGGGCCTCCTTTTTTTTTTTTTCATTTGTCCCTTCCTTTTTCCCCATTTTGAAAAAAAAAAGAAAATGCACTATTTCACACAGTGATTTTAGTTTGTTTAAAAAAAAAAAAAAAAAAAAAAAAAAGGCAGGTGGGGGGGAATTGGTAAACAGGCATATTTAAGCGTAATGTGAGAAAATAAATAACTGACCCCCCCCAGGCTTAAAAAATATGAGAGAGAAGAGGGGAAGAAGAAGAGAAAAAAAAAAGAAGAAGTTTTGACGAAATATCTCTTGTGGGTCGGAAAAGAACAAAGTGAATAGAAAGGAAGGCGTTTAAAAAAAAGGGGGGGGGAGTAAAGCGCGGGGGACGGAACAGGGGAAAAAAAAAAAAAAAAAACTCTTTTTTTTTTTTTTTCCCTTCCAGGACATTCCTAGCAGTCGGAGCGCAAAGAAATCTCCTTTTATGCACTTCAAAAGAAAAAAGAAAAAAAAAAAAAAAACAGCCAAACCTTTTACCTTTTCACTCTCTGCCTTTTTTTTTTCCCCCCCTTCTGTTTTAATAACCCCTATTAGTACAATGCTTCCCCCCCAAAAAAAAAAAAATAAATAAATGATGATTACAGCTCATCAGGCCTCTCTGCCTCTGTCTCTTCCTTCTTGGGTTCTTCGTTCTCGGGCTCCTTGTTAGGCTCACCGTCTTCTTTCTTCTCCTCGTCCGTTTCTGTTTTTTCCTGTGCGGCCTTCTTCTCTTCCTTTTCCTTCTTCTTTCGCTCCTTCTCTTCCTTCTGCTTGGCCTTCATCTCTTCTTCGATGGCTTTGCGTTCGGCGTCCTCCTTTTCTTTCTTTTTGTCAATAACGACATTGACCTCCTTCTGCAGTTTTTCCTTCGCCGCCACGAACTCCGAGAGGGGTGTTCCATCGTTAGAACCTTCACCGAATTCCACCCAATCTCCCACTTCTTCGAGCGCCGCTTCAATGGCCTTGCGGTTGTCCTCGGTGATGAACTCTTGCATTTCCTCGAAGTCAAGGACGCCCTGAGGTTTTTTTTTTTTTTTTTTTTTTCCTCAAATCAAACCTCAAATTTAACCCAATAGATGTACGTTTCGAGATCATTCTTGGCTGCTGCTGCCTCTTTCTTCAGGTCCTCAATCCTAAGAAGAAAAAAATTGGGGGAAACGGGTGTAGCCATACTTCTGGAGAGCTTCCAGCACTGTTGTGGACTTGTTGTAGTCCTCTTCACCCATGGGGTGCGGGACCACAGTTGAGACCTCAACGTCGGCCTGTTGTCTGTGTTTCTTGATCTCGGTCTTGTTCACGAATTTGTATTTTGGCTCCTCGGGCTTCTTCTCCTCCTCACCCTCTTTCTTTTCCTCCTCGCCTTCCTTCTTCTCACCTTCGCCCTCTTTCTTCGCTTCCTCCTTGCTTTCTTCGGCCTTTGGGGGGGTTTTTTTTTATTTTATTTTGTTGATATATTTATACCTTGGGTTCTTCGGGCTTGGGCTCCTCGTCTTTTGCGGGTTTTGCGGTGTCATCCTCCTCTTTCTTGTCCTCTTCTTTCTTCTCTTCCTCTTTCTTCTCCTCGGGCTTGGGCTCCTTGATCTTGACTGCGGGAGGGGGGGGGGGGGGGGGGGTTTCTTTTTCTAAAAAAGAATTCGTGTTTTCATACTTTTCTTCATCACGGACATATGTTCGTCGTACTTAACGACAGCTGACTCTGCGTTCACAAGATCATCAAAACCATAACGGACCTGGGGGGGTTTTTTTTTTTGGTTTCCCCATTCTCACCTGGAGCTGAATTGCGTGCGTGTTTGACGCGTTCTTGCCCTCCTTGTTGAAGCCAAGGGTTTCGAGAGTGCTGGCAACATTCTGTTTTTTTTTTTTTTTTTTTTTTTTTTCCCGTTCCCATACCTTCACAGTCAGTGTCTTCCACTTCTTGTACTCCACCACACCCTCATCGTTCTCCGTTGATGTGAACAGGTTGACGTCGAAATCCTCCGTCCTCGCCACTGTAATGGACTTCTTACTCCCAGCCTCCGGGTTGCTGAACAACGGGCGCATCTTTAAAAAAAAAAAAAAAAAATCTTTTTTTCCTCCCCCCTTATACACACCTTAGGGGGCTTGTTGCTCCCAGGGAGCTGGGACAGCTGGAAGGTGACGTTGTAAGGCGCCCTATCCGACACGGTGAAGCCCTGTGGGACGTTTTGAAGAAGAAAAAAAAAAACTTTTTTTTTTTTACCTTAGTCCTGAAGGTCCCGCTGAGCTTGGCAGCCTGGAACGCGGCTCCAAGCGCCATGCACTCATCACCGTTGAGCGTCTTGTCGAGGGACCTGCCGCCAAGTGCCTCGGAGAGCGCAGCTTGCAAACGGGGGATTCTGACACCGCCTTTTTTTTTTTTTTAATTATAAAATAAAAATTTTCCCCGGGGAGGGGGTCCATACCACCAATGATCTCAACGGCAGAGAGCTCTTCAGGCTTGACACCAGACAATTCAAGAACCCTCTTCATAGGCGGGGTCGCACGCTGGAACAGGTCCTCGCATTGCTGGGCGGGGGAAGGGGTGTGTTTTTTTCTTTTTTTTTTCTTTCAAATACCTCATCCAGCTCGGTTCTCTGGAACGTGTAGAAGAACGGCTTGCCGTCGTACAACTCCTCAATGGACACAATGGCCTCCTTGTTGGCGGAGAGGACCTCCTTTGCCTTGTTGGCCCTCCTCATGAGAACGGTCATGGCCTTGAGCGCAGCCTTCTCTGTGGAGCCGATAAGCTTGACAGAAGGGTTCTTCTCCTCGAACTTCTTGGCGAGGAAGTCGGCGATCCGGGCGTCCATGGTTCTACCACCGAGCGTTTCATCGTGGGCGACAGCGAGGGTCTGCAAATGCCCGAGCTCACCGCCACGCTTAGGCTTTCCATCGACCTCCTCAGGAGGGGTGAAACGGTAAAGCCCAACCTCAGTCCTGGAAGCCCCCATGTCATAAATCATCAAATTCACGGTTTCATTACCAAAACCACGCTTTTGAACACCGTATTGCAGGGCTGCGGAGAGGGTCGACGACATTAAACCAAGACAGGTAAGACCTGTGAGGTTTGCAGCATGGACAAATGATTCCCGTTCAGATGCAGACAGAAAGCTCGGAACGGTGATTACGGTCCCGGTAACGGGGATTTCCATGTGAACAGCAGCTTGGTTTTTGATGTAACCAAGGAGTTGAGCGATAAGCTCCTCAGGGGTGTATGTAGTTGCGGGGTCCGGGTTGACAATGCCCATGACGCCTCTGGGCTCGACACGTTCGAAGTTGTAAGGGAGGTTCCAGTTTTTCTTGAATTCGTCTTGGATGCCGCCTTCCTTGTGTTCCTTGCCCGCCACCCTATTGAGGAAGGTGTACATTTGGTCAGGGAACCGTGGTGCCAGGTTGAAGGCGTCCTCTCCTATGAACCTGTCGTCTCCACGGTATCCAATGAAGTTGTTGCTCTTGCGCTTGCTCTGCTCGTTTAGAACGACGTCGATCCCCATTTTTCCGGGTTTCACACCGGCCACCTTGATGAAGTCACTCCCGAAATCAATACCGATCACCTGGCACCCCGCTGTGGAGACCATCGCCGCTAGTAATATTCTTCTCAACATTTTTTTTCAAACCTTTTTTTGTGGGGGGGGGCAAACGAAAAAAAAAATTCTTTTTTTTTTTTCAAATGGAAGTGTGTGGAAAAAAAAAAAAAAATAATAAGGAAACACGCCTCATATATTTTTTTTAAAAGTTCTCTCTCTTTCTTTTCCCAATAAAAAGAGAAAAAAAAAACACAAAAAAAAGTTTTTTTTTCATTATAGAGAGTACACCTTTAGAAATATGAGGCGTGTGGAAGATATTCATAAATATAAAAAAAAAAAAAAAACACACGCATTTCTTTCTTTTTCTTTTTTTGTTTTTGTTTTTGTTTTTTTTTTGAAGCCTCTTCCTTTCCCCCGATATAACCGCTCATGGTATTTCATAGCATTTCTCTATTTTTTTCTCTTTTTTTTTGGCAAAAATAAAGACTCGACAGTCTGAGAAAACCGAGCGGAGAAGGGAAAGGCATTTTTCGTTTTTTTTTTTTTTTTTTTTTTTTTTTTTTTTTTTTTTTTTTTTTTTTTTTTTTGTGTGAAGAAGAAAAAAAACAAGAAAAAAAATATAAAAAACAAAGGGGAATTTGCTACTGCCAAAAAAGGGAGTCGGGACCAAAAGTAATATTATAAATGAAAAAAAAAAAAAAAATCCTTATCGTCTCAACTCAACTCAAGACTTGAAGGTCTCCACTTTTCACAGCCATCAGCCCATTTTACAATAGAAGAATGTACCGAAAGAGAATGAGACATTTTTTTATAATTTTCTTGTTGTGCTCACTAGCCATACCGCATTTTTAAATCGTAAAATTGTTAAATACAGAACTTTTGCTGCTCCAGAATCTCTTGCGGTATTTCTGTCCCCCCCCCCCCCCCTTTCTTCTAAATACTAATTTTTTTGCTGCCCTTTTGTTAAAAACAAAATACAAACTAAAAATGAGAAATAATTTTTATTTCGATCCCCCCCCCCACCCCCCTCGCTATTACCGCACTTAAAAAAAAAAAGAAAAAAAAAAAGAAAAAAAAAAAAAAAAAAAAAAAAAAAAAAACCAAAACCAAAAAAAGTGTAATAAGAACGCAACAGTAATGGTACAGAGATTTTTTTTTATTTTTTTTTTTAAACCTGCAGATCTTTGTTCACTCGTTGTGCTTTTTGAAGCATGAAATCTGCAGTGTCCAGGCAGTAAACGTTCAGCACGTCCCCCACATCTGTGGGAATACTGCGCTTCTGGAGCAGAGGGGTGGTTGAGATGTAATGCGGGACCGAGATTCCAGCCGTTTCCACTTTGTCAACAAGATCGGAGATTAGCTCCGTGATAGCAAATAAGGTGTTATCGATGCCCTCTCCTTCGTAATCCGTCACTACAATACCTGGGAGGTTTTTTTTTTTCTTCCTTTTTTCCTTTTTTTTTTTTTTTTATTTTTATACCGTGTTTTTCGTTGCCTCTTACACAATCTGGAGTATTCTCCAAAATGAGAAGCTTGTCCATGTCACGCCCCAACAAGGTCAAGTCTTTATTATAGCCTGCACATCCCTGGGAGGGGGGAGAGAGGGGGGAGGGGATTTTTTTTTTTTTTTTTTTTTTTTTGAAAAAAATACCGAAAACCATTTTTTATGGCGATACACACAGTGTTTGATGACACCCTTTTTGTCGATATTCCGGATTACGGCCTTTTTTTTTTTTTTTTTTTTTTTTTTTTTTTTTTTTTTTTTTTTGGGTAACCTGTGCGTATGCTCGGACTCCTGCCGTCCAGACAACTGGCTCGCATTTGTCTTTTAGCAAGTCGAGGAGGGGCTCCAGACCAGGTCGTGCATAGAGTGGACCTTTTTTTTTTTTTTTTTTTTATTTCACTCTTCAGAAATTACTTCACGCACTGGGGGCCCCATTACTTCACGCTAAATCTCATTACTTCACGGTGAAATAATGGCCTTCGTTTCCGTGAAGTAATAGGGGGTTTCCGTTAAATAATATGCCTCGGTAGGCCAATTTTTGCCTCGGTTCGGTTCCCAGTGGGGCTACTTTTTCCTCTCAGTTTGCTATTTCCCCCCAGGTTCAGCTCAATTGGCCAACTTTTGCCTCGGCTCAGTTCCAAGTTGGACTACTTTTTCCTCCCAATTTGCCCACTTTTGGCTAGGCCTTGTTCCCAGTTTCTGTGGGTAACTCTTCTGTGGGTAAGGGTAACTCAGTCAGCTTACCCAAGCACCCCAAAAGACTTCAAAATACCGAAGCAGCAGAAAAAAAGGAGCCAGCGGCCGCGCTAGGTATGGGAAGGCCTGATTAGAGATGGTGACAGTGGCAATGCCAGCGACAGCGGCAGCTCTAAGTCAACAAAAGGAGGAAAAACAACTTGTATTGTAACCTTTGTAACCCCTCTCTTGTTGTACCCCTTGTCACCCTGTTGTGCCCCTCGTGGTGAAGTAATTTCAGAGTGTCGTGAAATAAAACCACTTACCTACCGCCAAGTAATGCTTTACCGACCTCGAGGTTCCGCATTTTACCATCTCGGGCCCTGCGGGCCCTCGACGGTAAAATGCGGAACCTCGAGGTAACGGTAAAGTCATTACTTGTTGGCAGTAAATAGCTATTTTTTTTTTTTTTTTTTTTTTTTTTTCCCGTTCTCCCCACACACCATCTCGAGCATATATTAAAGTTTCGTCCAAATCAAGGACAACACAGATCCTGCCCCGCTCTTCTTTGGACTGAGGTGGTAACATGCATTTCGTTGGTTCGTTGATCATGGAAGGGGCTCTGGCCCTGCCGGTAACCTTTTTTTTTTTTTTTTTTTTTTTTGGTAAAAAAAAAAAAAAAAAAAAAGAAACCTTGTTTTTAAATCGCTGGAACGCGCTTTGCCCGCTTCCGCCCTTAGCATACTCCTGCTTAAAAGAAACCCCTCTGATTCGGCCCCCTTTTGTCACATTCGGCTTCTTGTCACCCGGAGACATCGTTTTCTTTTTTTTCTTTTTCAGTCGTGCTTTCTTCTTTTTTTTTCCCCTTTTTTTTTCCCCCAATAATATGTGTAGATGCCCCCTCCCTCTCCTCCCCTCTCTCGCCTTTGTTTTTTTTAGGTTTTTTTTTTTTTTTTTTTTTTTTTTTTTTTTTTTTTTTTTTTGGTGTGGGGCGCAACAGAAAAAAAAAGGGAGGAAACAAAAAAAAAAAAAGTATTAGGTTTTTTTTTTTTTTTTTTTTTTTTTTTTCCACAAAAGAAACTATTTCTGGGCTTGATCCGTTTGCGTGCACCTTTATCGGCAAGAAAAAAGAAAAAAAGAAAACACACGCCCGCTGTATAAGATTTAAAAAAGAAATCAAGCGTTAGCAAAAGAGCACAAATAGTATTCCCCCCCCCCCTTTTTTTCTTCTTTCCTATTTTTTTTAATTTTTATATATACTGACAGCAGAAGAAAGAAAGAGTCTTTTTTTTTTTTTTTTTTTCCCCTTTCTCCTCTTTCTGATAAAACTACAATAACAAGGGTTGCTTCTTTTTTTTTTTTTTTTTTTTTTTTTTCCCCAACAAAAAAAAAAAAGAGAGAAAAGGAAAGAAAAATCTAAGGAAGAAATAAAAGAAAATATCTAAATGACAACAACAACAACAACAAGTCTAAAAAAAAAAAAAAAAAAAAAAAAAAAAGAAAACATTACGTTTCCTCTACCAATTCTTCAATGCAGTTCTTAATAAACAATTTCCACTCTGCCCCCTCCCACTCCCACTCCCTTTTAAAGAGGTCTGTGGACACCCTGCGCACGAAATCCATGAAAAGCTCCTGCCCCATGACCCCGGAGTTGTACAGAGGCTGCAACAGCGACCTAATATATTCTATCACCTCCTCCTTCGGTGGACTAGGTGAAGACCGCCTCCTAGCCGCCGTGTAATAACTACTTCCGCTGCTACTCCGGGAAACTGGGGGTAGGCTAGGGCAGTGCCCAGGTTCAAGCACAGCCCACACATTTGGGACAGCTGGTGCTTCTTCGAACGCTTTTTCTTCGCTGATTAAATACTGCTCAGGCCGGACCTTGCTTTCGAACGACTCGGCATGCACTGCAAGTTGAGCAAAGCAGTCTTGCTCACACACCATGATGGTGCTCCTTACATCAGACTCCAGCCCTTCTAAAATAGAGGTGATTTTTGCAACGTCAGGGGTGGCCGGCATGCCTGCTGCGACCGATGCGTAGAAATGGTAATTTCGAAGTTCGTGAATCAAAACCTCGGCTTCTTGAGGGCATTCCTGCAGCATTTTTTTGGACAACATTTCCAGCCTTCCCAATCCTTGCTGCATCATATCCCTCGCATCGCGTCCCAGCATATCTAAGTGGTGAGGCGCGGGGGGGGTTAAAACAGATGTTGCAATGTTGTTCACAGGCTGCACGGCAACAGGCAGTGTCGCCGCTGTGGTTTGCTGGTATTGTTGTTGGTGAACAACAGCCGGGGATTCCTTTTGTATCGCGTTGTCTATCTGAGCAATTTCCGCGGTTTCTCTTGCGATAAAAGTGGAGTGTGGTGTGCTCGATCTGCTTCTAGACACCTGTGCTTTTTTCAAGTCGCGAAGACGCCGGACACGTTGAGCTTGGGATTCCTCCGGTGTGAGCTCTCGGTACGTTCCTATACCCGGGCTTAGCGAGCGTTGCTTTAGAAGGTGTTGGGTGAGGGCGGAGGGGCGGACTCTGTTGAGGTGCTTTTCCACGACGGGTTGGCACCTCCTCTCCCACCCGGCCGAGAAGTTTGCGCGTTCCATGACCTCGCACAGGGAGCTCTTCACGATGCTCACGAACTCCTGCTTCGACACCAGCCCCTTGTTGTACGCGGTCTGAAGGTGTTTCTTGAGCTGGTCCAGGACCTCCTCTCTTGCGGGCCTGCGGGACGTTGTCGACGCGGACGATAGGACCCCGCTGTGGAGCCTCTCTGGGCTGACGGGAGGGCTGCTGAACTCGGAAACGACTGCGAGTGGCATTTTTTTTTTTTTTTTTCTCCCCTCCAACTTCCACCCCACCCCCCACTTTTTTTTTGTGTCATTTTTGTTTTGTTTTTGTTTTTAACGCTCGGATGTTATATAAAAAAAAAGAAGTTTTTTTTCTTTTTTTTTTTTTTTTTTTTTTCACGTCCGTATCAATCTAGCTGCACTGTTTTTGTGGTTCCCTCGCTTCTTTCCGTCCCTTTGCTTCTTCGCCTGCTTGTTCTTCCCCGCCCCGCTCAAGGCCCCCTTCACAATCTTTTTTTGAGCAACAAGCGTTTCTATCTTCCTTTTCAGTTGTGCATCGTCACGAGGTAGGTAAGAGTGAGGGGTGCTGGTACCGGGGGGCATCTTCCCGTGGAGGGGGTTGATGTCCTTGAGCTGTGGGAACTGTGTGAAGAGCTCCGCACATTTGGCGGCGTAGACAGTTTTCTTCAAGGACATTGGTGCCTTCTTGGCATGGACTATGCTGACGGTGGCCTCACAGTCTGACCCGCGGTAAAATCCCTTTCGGAGGCTCAAGATATCCAAGTTCTCTGTCTTCTTCTTACTGTCCAACTTCACCACCACCCCCCCAATATTCATCATTTCGTCTTCTTGCACCTCCAGCCTCTCAACAGAGCTACCGGAGCTCTCCGACTCGCTCTCCGTTTCGCTGTCAGTGCCGCTGCACTCTTCCACCTCTGCCGCATCCATTTGCAGTGACGAGGCACCCTCTTCCCCCTTTTTTTTTCTCCCTCCCCAGGTCGGAATTGCACTTTGAAAAAAAAAACTAAAAAAAGAAAACTGGAAAAAAAAAACTTTTCTTTTTTACCTTGAAGAATACAAATACTGTAAAACAAAAATCACCGGAAGATAAAATGTCCGGAAGAAAAATTGTCCGGAAGCTCTGGCGGTCCGGATATTTTTTCTTCCGGACATTTTTTTCCTGGGACCCCCCTTTTTTTTTAAAGGGCTGGACCCGAAAACAGATGAAACTAGTGTCTGTAGCAAGAGAAAATCAAACGAAAATCAGAGAATTGAATTACGGACTTTTCCAGATCCTGATTGTTCACTTCTACCACAAGCTTGTTGAACCGAACCACTTCTTGCTTGCTTTAGGGTTGTTCTTGTGCTTTGCGGGTTTGCGTCATGGAGCCGATGTCCAGTATATCAGACTGGAAGCACCGCTTTGGTAGCTCCAAGGTCGATCCCCCTGCCGCACCCGTTACTGCGGGTCGCAAGCCTCTTCTGAACAAGGAAGAAACAACAAAGCTCTTTGTTTGGATCCAGGTGCAGAACGGAAGGGGGGTGCCGGTAGCAGCGTCGGGCATCTGCCTGTATGCAGAGGGCCAACCAGCTGTGCTCCAAGCATGGCATCACAAGACGCCACCCAACAATAGGGAAGTCTAGCAGCCCCAAAGACACCCAAGCAGCGAGGAGGTTCACAGGGATCAGGCCGGTTGACCTGGAACATGGACCAGCTGCTGCCGCTGGGAAGAAGACGAAAAGGGGTCCCAAGGTTGTCAAGGTTATCTGTTAGGGATTTGGGACAAGCGCGCCGTCACCGGACAGTTTTGCGTTTCCCTGTCTGGCAAACTGCACCCGCGGTTAATTTACACGGGAAAAACAGAACCAGCTCGCGGCAGGAAATACCCCGCGTCCGCCCCCCAAAAGGCTGGAGTTTTGTAACAGCTTCGAAATCTCACTGGGCCACCCAGGAAACGCTTCGGCTCTGGGTAAAAGATTTGTTTCTCCCCTTTGCTACAACCTCATCGATTCATCGGGCTGAGCACCCACCGAGCCCATCCTACTCATCCTGGATGACTACAATGTCCGCACTATGCAGGCTTTTGTGAACTTGTTTTCAGAAACAAACGTTCACCTATTTGTGCCAGCCCAAGACTTGCTGAGGCCGAGGCCAGGCGCACTGCCAAGACTGCGAAGGCAGCAACAAGACGGCCAGACGTGCGGACAGGTAGCCCTTTCCTCGCCCCTTTTTTAGTTTTATTGGTCGGGAAAAGTGCTGGGACGCAGCCATTGAAGGGTGCCTCTCACCTGAAGATATTCCCACTTGCAATATCATTTCAGTCACCTGAAGAGGCCAGCACTTGGAGGAGTCGCGAGATATGTCCTTCCCCTTTTTAGAGCATGCAGCTTTCGTCGGATTTGAATTTTATTTTTGCCGTTCTTAAGACTCTTGCAACAGAAATATAAGTTTTCCAGACAGAGGGTACAGTGCGTAGGACAGGCTAGGTACCCTTAGAAAAGTGCCCAAAAAAAATGTCCGGAAGAAAAAATCACCGGATGTTTCGGCGGTCCGGATATTTTATCTTCCGGTGGATTTTTGTTTTACAGTATTTGTTATTTGCGAAAAAAAAAAAAAAAAAAAAGAGACATTAAGGGTATATGGCAGGACGCCTGAAGAGTTTCAATCTATCTCTTAAAAAAAAAAAAAAATTACCAACGCAGCCCGAGGTGCCAGTTGCAAGCAAGGATCAGCGTCCTCCACGTATCAGCACGGCTTTGGTCGGTAGATTCGTGCGCAGTGCAACTGTCCCGTCCGCCCCGCTGCCCCGCGTGGTAGGCCGCCTTAGACAATGCGAGGTTCCTCCTCACACGGGCGTTGTACTTCTGGGTTTTACGCTCGCGTTCCGACTTTAAGTAGGCAGCTCGTGAGGATTTTGCCGAGGGTGTGAGGCAGCCTTGGGTGCGAACGTTGTGCTGAAGGATGTCGCGAGAGGCGTTGCGCTCGCACCGTATCCGCCTGACACGGTTGCGAAGAGCCTCACGGGAGTCGTCGGACTGTCTGTAGGAGTCTAGCTTCTGCGCAACAGCAAGAGTGTGGCGTTGGAAAACGGCCACTCCGCGCTTTGCAGGGCAGGGTGCACAGATGTAGTTAGAGGCCACAGAGTGCCGCCTAATGTTCTGCACCGGGCTCGGCGACAGCACGCAGGCGTTTCTGTGGATCACGTTCTTCAAGCCGTTGAAGGCCTCTGCAAGCTCCCGAACCAGGGTGTCACTCACCTCGTACCCTGTGGTGAGTTCTTCCTCCGCCTGCACCCCTTTGTAGTCGTCCCTTTCCGGCAGCATAGCTGTGCTTGGCCTGCGGGCCTTTAAATTCTCCTTTCTTGTATACTGTGAAATCCCACTGTTAACCCGCTCAGCCCATATTCCACCGTCTCCCATGCACGCCATTTTTTTTTTTTTTTTTTTCCCCCTGGGGGATCGATGAGAAAAAAACCACTGCGTCGGGATTCGAACCCGCGACTCCTGGAACAAAGGGGCCCCGACAGGTGAGTACGGTAACCACACTCTACCACACGGGAATTCAAAGCCCTGACTCCCCATCTTCATTCACACATCCAGCATGGTGGACGGTGTACATTCCCTACTTTCCACGTCACATATCCTCCGATACACTTTCACGACGTGCCTCAGCCCATCAACGCTTGTGATGAAAAAAGAAAACTAGTACACTGAAGAGGGGACTCACTTTCTGTGCACGGCCTCTTTCGCTTCTGCGCCAGCCTGGCTTTTTTTTTTTTTTTTTTTTTAAAATTCCACTTCCTTAAGTGTCTCGAGACGCTCACCCGGTTGCCCGGGTACTCATGACCGTGCTGGTGTTCTCATTCCACAATTTTATTATTGCCTCGGTGTTGAGGCAGCTGAAATGTTACTGCAAGTGGGAAGCAGGCGAAGGGACTCAACCATGTTAACGAGAGGAGGGTCACCTCATCCGATGTCTTCCTGCAGACTTTACAGCTACGGGCACTGAAAATCATTCCCCCCCCCCCCCCCCCCCCGTTATGCTTACTGACTAACAATCTTACAATGTTAAGAGCTGTCCTTTCCCTCACGAAAAGCTTTCGCGGAAGTACCGGTTCGGGCTGCCGGTGAATCTGTGGTGAACCTCAAAAAAAAAACTCGCTGGAGTGGGGTTGGAACCCGCTTCGCCTAGGTGCAGGGCAAAGCCATGTCCGACATATGGATTTTTTTTTGAGGAAAAAAATCAAAAAAAATCAGCGAACCTTTGAGCATCTCGGATATTTTTTTCCCCTATAATCCCTTTAGGACATAGGCCGGGTCACTTAGCGAATATGGCGTTACAAAAAAGAAAAAGGGACACTACACTTTTTTTTTTTTTTTTTTTTTTTTTTTTAGTCGAGTCTTGCCCGCTTTCTGCCCCCTTGGTCAGGGTCGTAGTCGGCGTAGGGGTTGTCTTCTCCCTTCCAAACGTCTTTTTCGGCCTCCCTGTCGCGTGCTGCCTTTCTCCCGGCTGATTTCGCAGAGTGGGTATTGAAGGACGAGTAAGCCCAGTTCCCGTACACTCGTTGGCCTACAAGGGCGGCAGAGGGGGACGGGGTGCTTGCTGTTTCGCCTTGCAGGAGGTTTTCCATCGTTCTGGCGCCAAGCCCGCCTCGCTCGGGATCGTAGTCGGGTCGGTACTCGTCGCGAACCTGCCCACCGGAGGCACCCCGGCCCCAGTACCGGTTTTCTTTTCGCACGTTGCCCTATTTTTTTTTTTTTTTTTTTTTTTTTTTCCCGAGTATCTTACCAAGTCCCAGTCTACCCGGATTTCCCGATCGCCCAGCTTTCTCCCGTTCAAATATTTTACAGCGTCGTTGGCCTCCCCGTGAGTTTTATACTCCACGAAGCAAAAACCACAAGGAGTCTTCCTTACCCTGTCAAGGCCCATTATGATATCTTGTATTTTCCCAGCTGACGAAAACAAATCGTGCATGTGTTGTTCCTCAATGGTGAAGGACAGGTTTCCCACGTATACTATATATATTTTTTTTTTTTTTTTTTTTTTTAAATTTTTATAAAAATAATAATAATACCGGTTTTCGACTCACTCAGGTCTTTTCGGTACTTTTCCTCGTATTGCTTTCTCTCTAGCTCCGGCATGCCCATCATAGGCTTTCTGTCGATGTATGCAGTCTCTGTGGACTGATCCTTGAAAAGATCTGCCATTTTTTTTTTTTTTTTTTTCCTCCTGGAAAAACAAATATCGCTTGCACAACTAACAGACGCCCGAAACCTGCCCGCACACCGGGATATTATAACAGTTTAATCACCAAGAAAGACGTAGAGGCGTGTGCCCCTGGGACAAGTATACAAACGTCGAAAAAGAATTGTTATTTGCAAAAAAGAAAAAAAAAGAAAAAAGAAGTGCTAGGAGATGAGCAGAGAGTGGGGGGTTGAGAAACAAAAAAAAAAAAAGAAAATAATAATAAGACACGCCCCCTTCCTCTCCTTGGAATAATAAAAAAAAAATATATATATACTGTAAAACGAATAATGTCGGACGGAAAAACTCCCGGACACCAAAAAAACTCGGACATTTTTCCGTCCGGGAGTTTTTCTGGGGAAAAGTCTTTTTTACGGAAGGGGGGTAGCAGCTCCTGCTTTTTTTCCCATACCACCATGTTTGCCTGGAAGGGCTTTGCAGACTCGTATGCAGAGCCAAAATGTTTACCCTGCGTGGCAGTTTGAATTTTTTTTCCCTCCCTTTCAATGCACCAACAAACAGCACCCACAGGATCTTAACTTCAATCTCATAAACCCGTACTTCTTTCGTCAAATGACCAGTTCGACTACCCAAGGCACGTTGAGCAACTGGCTTGTGAGGCACCCAACTTTGGTTGCTGACACTTCCGACCAGCTCACCCCCCGAGAGGTGGAGGAGATAAACTCCTTACACCGGGCCAAGAAGGCCAGAACAAACCCCCGAAAGCAGCTCCAGCTCCCGAAGGATACTAAAGCCCTTATTGGGCGATACGCTGCTACCCACGGCGTCGCGGCGGCCAGGTCGTGGTACCGCACGAAAGAGGGGGTGGAACTAGCAACGTCCAGTATTTCCGACTGGAAAAAAAACTTTGGAGGCTCTGTTGGGCCTGTTGCTGCCCCCTTTACCGTCGGTCGCAAACCTCTTCTGGCCGAGGCAGAGACTGCCAAGGTTTTTGCTTGGGTCGATAGGCAAAACGAACTTGGCGAGCCTATCTCAGCGCAACAAATATGCACCTATGCAGAAGGGCTGCTGCGCGCTAATCCAGCCCGAAAGACAGAGCTGGTAGACTTTGGTGGGGCACTGTCCTTTTCCACCAGCTGGGCTGACAAGCTTTGCAGCAGGAAAGGCTACAAAAGCCGCAGGCCCACCACCGGAAAACCTGGAAACGAGAAGGACAAAGAGAGGGCACGCTGTTTCGCCATGCAATTCAGGTCAATAATCGACACCCATAAAGTAAGGCCTGAATTGGTCTGGAATATGGACCAAACCTCCCTGCAGCTGTTGCCGTTGGGGTTAAAAACCAAAACGAAAAGGGGTGCAAAGGTCGTAAAAGTCCGTGGCTTGGGGGACAAACGGGCCATAACCGGACAGCTGGCTGTCTCCCTGGCTGGGGATAAGTTGCATCCGCAACTTATATACAAAGGCAGAACGGAACCTGCAGCCGACAGGGTTTATCCAGGGTCCGTGCCCCGGGTCAAGCACCCGCCCGCCGAATGGAGCCTAACGGCATCGCCCAGTCATTGGGCTAATTATGATACACTCAGTATCTGGGTCAAAAAACTGTTTCTTCCTTTTTGCAGTAAAACCATCGATTCTCATGGTTTTGCCCCGAACGAGTCGATTCTGCTGCTTGTCGATGACTACAACTGTCATTCGACCGATGAGTTTTTGGAGTTGTTCGAAGGCACAAACGTGCACATTGCTTTTGTCCCCCCTGGGCTCACCTACATGGTTCAACCGATGGATATTGGGTTGAACGCAGCTGTAAAAGCATCTATTAAGAACAGTTATAAAAAGTGGGCCACACGAAGGCTCGACAAGCTGATTGCCTCAGGGGCGGCGGCTGAATCATGGGAGGTGCCCTCTACTAGCTCGATTAAAGGGCCTCACTTGAGGTATGCCACGAGGCTTTTTCTTTTCCTGTTTTTTTCCTAGGTGGGTCGAAACAGCCTGGGATGCTGTCTCCGGCCAGTCGATCAGGAACAGCTGGGCTTCCTGTTTTGGCCACTACCTGGAACCCGGATGGAGCCCAATTTGGGAGTTTTCGGTACTTGCTGCATACGCCGGTGTTGCGTGTGTGCTGGCTGTTGGAAAAACATGGGAGGAAGAGTGGGAAGAGGACTGGGGCTGGGAGGAGGACTGGGAGGAAGAGTGGGAAGAGGACTGGGGCTGGGAGGAGGTCTGGGAAGAGGAGGAAGACGAGTACTCCCTATATGCCAGGCTTGCCCAGGACATGGAGCATGGACGTGTGGAAGTCATCGACGTAGATGCATCTTCCGACACGACCACCGTGTCCGCCGCCTCGACGATAACCGAAGAAACCTTTTCCGTTTCTTCAGACTCGTCAGTGGAGATACTCCCCAGTCTCACCCAGCAACGGCTGGATGACGCTGCCGCCAGGAGGGCCGCCGAAGGCAACAGCTAAGCCCGCAGGCAAGAAGGCAGCGGCCAAACCCGGAGGCAAGGTAGCACAGTAGATAGCTCTACCCCCCCTTTTTTTTCTTTTCTTTTTGCCTTTTATCAACAGTTTTATCTTGACCCAGATACCCACACGGTATCTTCTTCCAGGGATAATACGGACACGAAACACATGACCCAGATACCCAGTGGTTTGGTGGCGGTTTCTTCGCGCGGTTGCCGTTTGCAGCCCAGGCCAGTATGTAGGTGGTAGTGGACCAGGCCCCCTGACGACCTTACAGGAAAAACTCCCGGACGGAAAAACTCCCGGACACCAAAAAAACTCGGACATTTTTCCGTCCGGGAGTTTTTCGTTTTACAGTATATAAAAAAAAAAAAAAAAAACTGGCAAGATTCTCTTTTTTTTTTTTTTTTTTTTCTTTTATAAGATACACCGTACACTCTTCGTTTTTTTTTTTTTTTTTTTCTCTTTTCAACAACACAGACCACCCCCCTGTGAAGACCCCTCTGGTTTTTTGTTTGAAAGGTTGACACCAGTCTTTTTGCTGCTCTGTGGGGAGGAATTTTTTTATGTAAAAAAAAAAAAAAAAAAAAAAAAATCATACCGTAGCATGTGCCATCAGGGAATCGGTGTCGAAAATTTTGTTCACAAGCTCCCTGAACGCTTGCGCGATACCTTCTTTTGTCTTAGCGCTCACTTCAATCCACATCATTGAGTGCTTGCGGGCGAATTCCTCTGCCCGTGATGCGGACACCTTCCGGCTTGCTTCTAGATCAGTTTTGTTTCCCACTAGCAGCTTCACCACATCCGGGAAAGACTTATAGTTGTCAATTTCCTCCATCCATGAGTCTAATTTTTCGAAACTCTCTTCATCAGTTATATCGTAAACAAGAATCACCCCGTGAGCCCCTCTGTAATATGCTGAGGTAAGGGTTCTGAACCGTTCTTGTCCTGCTGTATCCCATACCATCAGCTTCACGTTTTGCCCTTTCACGGTCATGTTTTTCACTCTGAAGTCAACTCCAATGGTCGGCCCGAGATCATCCGTGTACTGACCTTCTGTAAACCTCAGGAGAATGCAGCTCTTTCCCACACCGCTGTTGCCCACCAGCTGGAGCTTGAACGAGATTTCAGACATTTTTTTTCCCCCCCCCTTTCAAAAGATTTTTTTTTTGTTTGGGGAACTAAAAAAAAAAAAAAAAAAAAAAAAGAAAAAAAAAAACTATTTTGTGGATTAAAAAAAAAAGGGAAAAATAAGGGAAGAAAAAAAGAAGAACAAAAAAAAAAGGTAATAGGAGCGAGTAATGAATAAGTAAATGAATGGAAAAAAAAAAGGGGGGGAGAAAAAAAAAGAGAATCACGGAGCAACTAATGTGCGTGAGGGGAGATGGAAAAAAAAAGGGGGGAGAAAAAAATAAAAAAAAAAGGAATAACGAAGAGAAGAGAAATAAAAAAAGGGAGCACAGTGCTTCAAGAAGAGAGTGTACAAAAAAAAAAAAAAAAGGAGGGAGGGATGCCCTCAAGCCGCTAGGCAAAATTAAAGGCACTCCTTCCCACTTCCTACTAGTTCGTTTTTGCGATAAGCCTGGAATACAAACGGAAATCGGAAAATCAAAAAAAAATTGGCTCTGTGTCGAAGAACTGTGTCCTCCCCCCCCCAAAAAAAAGCAGGGAAAAAGAGAAATCTCGGGGGGGGGGGGGGGGGGGGGTGGTGGTGTTTCCTTTTTTTTACTTAACCACCGAGACATATTTATTGCGATATCCAATCCAGAAAGAAAAAAGAAACCCCCCCCCACTACAAACCCGCAGCAGATTAATATAAGAAAAAAAGTTTTAATTAAAAAGCAATAGGGGGGGGGGGGGAGGAGAGTCTTTCTTTTTTTTTAAAAATTTCACATCCCCCCCCCCCTCCCCGGAACCCTCCACGTGACTTAATTTTCTTTTTTTTTTGATGGGGGGGAGAAAAAGGCGGACTCTCATGGTTACGTTGCAGAGCTAAAAAAAAAAAAAAAACATATATACGGCATCGTTTCAAACCCCCCCCCCCCAAAAAATGAGGCCAATTGACACTTTCAATATTTCTCACTTTTTCCCAAAGGAAGGAAAACACCCCAGAAAATGGGAAAGTGAGTGTTACTGGTACCCAGAAAATTCAGTCCTAGGGGCAAAAATGGGTTTTTTCACTTTGCACAAATTCAGTAAAAGAGGGGGTGACAAAAATGGATGCTTTTAAACTTGCTGTTGAGAAGCTAGGGGTAAAAAAAAAAATGGTATTCGGACCGAGAAAGGGTAAATGGGAACACCACGGTGATCAGGACACTCGCCACAGAGGTTTTTGAGAAGCTCAGTGGCAACGACTGTGCTGCACTAGTTTGTGGCGTAGTGTGTAAAGGGGAACTTCTAGCGGCACTTCTGCTATCATTTTCTGGTTGATTTAGTAGCCAACAAGACACCACACGGCGCCAATTGGTCAGAGGCATGAGGCTTGACCACATCACACATGATGAAATAAGGGCAGCTGGCCTTACTGTTGGAAAAGTCTTGTTCCACAGTAGCATGGGCACAGAAAAAAATAAAGAAAAAAATGGAGTGGATACTCTGGACTGGCGGTGGGCGTCACTTTCGTGCAAAGGAATTTTGCTACTTTGTTCTTTTTGGTCTTCGTTATGTATATCCCGATCGGACGTTTTCCCTGTGGTTTCTGGGGGAGAAACACGGCAAAAACAGCAGGGACAGCCACTTTGGTGTGCTCTCTCGTGTTTGGTTTTGGGTGCCTCGTTCCACAACAATTAAAACTGTGGAACAAATAGCTAACATCACCAATACGATACGGTGCGCCGTGCATGTAGTTACTGATGTCTTTGGCCCGTACAAAAAGAAAATTCTTGAGTTTCCGGATTTTACATATGAGCTCAGGAGCACACCGGAGGGTGTATTGCTACGTGCGCGTCCACGAGCTAGAAGGAACTAAAGTACATCATCAAAGAACTCGATGCAGACAGGGCAGAGAAAAGGCCCCCAGTCTATGAATCTTGTGATGAGTATGAGGACGTTCCTGATAGCCTTCCCGGACTTGAAAAACGAGAAAGAATAGTAACCAAATTACAAAAATACTCGACTCGACTCCCCATGACAAGCCCAAGCACAAAGTACACCTACGAATGAGCCTCTTAAAACCCCCCCAAAATGCGGTAGAAGGCCTAATAGTATGAAAAAGAAACGAGGTCGCCCACTCAGCAGCAGCACATCTCAGCCGCAGAAGACTAGGAAATGAAGGTTTCCACTTCCAACATCATTTCAGCCACCTTCTAGCAGTGAGTTCCGCTATTTCTTGCTATTGAAAGCATACTCTCTGACTTTACCAAAACCACTAAAACCCGATTTTGACCCTAAGACTGAATTTTTCATAGGTCAAAATAGCACCCTTGAGCGATTTCTGACCCGGGTTCTTTCCTAATATGGGCCGGGAAATATGGAGAATTTTTTTTAAAGGGGGCGGCATGCCCAAAGATGCAACGAATGTGTCAATTGGCCTCATTTTTTTGGGGGGGGGGGGTTTTGAATCGACCCATATATATATGAGTTAAAGGAGGCCGGTGTTGGCGGCGCCCTGCTGACCTCAAAAAAAAGAAAAAAGAAAATAGAGTGTGTGCGTTTGTGTGTGTGTGTGTTGTGGGGTAGGGGGAGGGATCACATAGTAGTGGTAAAATGGGGGTTTTTTTTTTTCTTTCTTTTCACCAGTGCAGAGTACTGGAGCCACCTAACCCACGGGCCACACCCCTTTTTTTTTTGACCAAAAAAAATCGATTTCCGCCCGATACTATCCTCGTTTTCCAGAAAAAAAACTTAGGACGTCGCTGCCGTCTGAACGGAAAGTTTGTTCTGCAAAGGTTTCAGGTACCAAACCGTGTTCACTGCTTTTTTTTTTTTTCCTTCAAAAATACAAATATAAGCATTGAGCAAGTGCTCAGAAGTGCACTTATGCGGCGGTTTTTTTTTTTTTTTTTTTTTTTTTTTTTTTTTTTTTTTTTGATTTCTTTGGCCATCTTAGAGGGTATTGGGTGGTTTTTTTTTTTTTTTCTTACCTTAAAAAAAGCTTTCCCTTTCCGTTTCCTTATTTTTCAAAATAAAGCTTGGAAACGCGTTTCCTTGCCAACATAGGGGGGGGGGGGGGGGGGGAAGAGAGTCCTTCCTTCCTTTCTTTTTCTTCTTCTTTTTTTTTTAAAAACAAGGAAACTGGCTGTCAGTCATAAGGACAAGTTCGCCGTAGTCCTGCAAAAAAAAAAAAAAGAAAAAAATTATGACACACACCCCATATTTCTTTTTTTTGTGGGGAGGGAGATGGCATCTTGCTTGGTAAAGAAAAATAAAGAAAAAAAAACCCCCCCCCATTTCCCTTTTTTTTTTTTTTTTTTTTTGCAAAGTATTGTAGTGACGAAAGTAAATAGGGGAAACAAATAAAAGAAAATTGACGTTTAATGGGGGAAAAAAAAAAGGGAGGGAGGGGGTGTTAGTAATAAAAATAACTTTGACCACATTTTCTTTTTTTTTTTCTCCCCCTTCACCCACGACTATTTTACACATGGCAGGAAAAAAAAAAAAAGAATTAAAAACCATGGCCAAATTATCGGTCAAAGGACAGCTCTTAGGAATAAAAAAAAAATCGGTTTAACTTGAAAACATGCAGTGACGCCTGGAGGCATAATTGGAACCAGGTTAAAAAAAAAAGAGCTCTCTCTGCCACAACCAGAGGCACAGTCCGTCGGTGCTTCTGGAAGAAAAAAAAAAATATATATATATATATATGAGTTAAAGGAGGCCGGTGTTGGCGGCGCCCTGCACAAGAACTGTCTACTTGATTACAGGGGGCGCACCGCGGCCGAGTTGTAGCTTCTTCTGCGTTCCGCGTCGTGTCCTTAATGCGTGCGGTGTACAGCTCAACCCCAGCCGGTGCGTCCCGTAACCAAGATTCTGCACTCGTGCAGTTTGCTGCCTGTTCGTCACCCTGAGCATCTGCATTATGTTCTTCCACTCGGGCGCTACCGGTGATGACCGACGAGGAGGTCAACAGCGAACAACACATCTGATGTTTTTCTTATATTTTTCATGTTATCCCCACCACCTTTAAAAAAAAAAAAAAAAAAAAGCTGCAAAGGTTTCTGTCCCTATATATAATGGTCAATTATCAACAATATGGCATTATCCCTTCTTAACCGACGTTTCCTTAAAAGAAAAAAAAAAGAAAAAAAGAGGGTTCATAGACGCCCGTACCCTGAAGCTGTTCGGAGTTGTGCGAAGTAAATATTTTGCTGTTTTGAGATTCATAGCGAAAATGTGGCTTTATAAGGCTCGTACTGTTGTATAGAAAAATTATAAAAAAAAAAAAAAATAGTATATTTATCGTCAATTCTTTTTTTTTTTTTTTTTTTTTTTTTTTTGTTACAAATATTTATCTTTCAAAAAATGATTTTATAACTATTTGCAACTTGTGCCGAGCAAAAAACTTTCGCAGCTTTTTAAAAAATCTTTTTTGCTCGTGCGAACAACAAAGACATATAGTCATAAAGAATTATTATTTTTTTTTTTTTGTCAAAGATCAGGTTTAGCCGTCACCTTGGCACAGACTTCCTGAAATGACTCGCTTAAGGGAAGGTGGCCCCTTTAGGGGGAAAAATTCACTATGATAGGAACGAAGTGGTTAGCAACGGCCCGCCGCGGCGAAAAAAAAAAAGAGGAACTGGCCGTTGTTTGTACGTGCCGGGTAAAACCTGGAGAAGTTTGTCAACCCGAAACACGTTGCCAACGTTCCCCTTTTGTTTAGACAAGTCAAAGACTCGTTCTTGCAAAAAAAAAAAAAAAAAAAAAAAAAAAGAGACATTTAAGGGTACCTGCGGTATGTGGCAGGACGCCTAAAAAAAAAAAAAAAGTGAATTTAACTTATATGGCTAATGGTAAGTAATTTATTATAATCGTCAACTTTTTTTTTTTTTCTTCATTTGTTTTTTTTAAAGAATTTTTTTTCGAAAAGGGGGTGTAAAAAAAAAATTCACTATGATAGGAACGAAGTGGTTAGCAACGGCCCGCGCAAAAAAAAAAAAAGAAAAAAAATAAATTATTTATGACTATATGTTTTTCTTCTTCGCACGAGCAACAAAAAGGTTTAAAAAGCTGCGATAAAAATCTTCTTTGCTCGGCACAAGTTGCATGTAGTTATAAAATCATTTTTTTTTCCCCCTCTTTTAAGATAAAAAATGTGTAACAAAAAAAAAAAAAAAAAAAAAAACTACTTTTCCACCTCCAAAAAAAATTCTTTTTTATAAAATATAAAAAAAAAAAAAAAAAAAAAAAAAGAATAAGCATTATTTGCATTATTTCACGCGGTCAACGAGAGAGGTAAACCCACCCACCCACAAGTGAAATAATGCACTTTATTTTTTTTTTTTCATTTAATATTTTGTTTTATTTAATAAGAGCCGGGTTTGAAAGGGGGGCACAGGTTACAAGAAAAACTGAGAGTGAAAAATAACCCCCCCCTCCCCTTTAAAACCCGGCTCGAGTTAAATAAAAATATAGAAAAAGAGCAACACCTCATATCTCTACGAAACGGTTTTTTACTTTATTTTCGTCTCAGCCAGTCCCCCCTCCCCCCCCCCCCCCCCCCCCTCCCCTCATTTGTGCATTCTCCGGGTAGAACGTTCGAAGGCCTCGAGAATTCATCCAGATTGCGCCGTTCACAGGGAAACAGTGCCAGCCAAACCTACAGTGTGATGACAATTGTTTTTTTTTTTTTTTCTTTTTTTTTTTCTTTTTTTTTTTTTTTTCTCTGGAAATCTTGGGAAGATGACTAGAAGAGTTTTATGATATGGGGTCGAAAAGAAAAAAAAAAAAAAAAAAAAAAGAAAAAGAAATTCAAATTAACATGCAAGCTCTCGGGAGTGTGATCAGTACTAGATATCTCTCAGTTTCGGACATATCTCGCGACTCCTCCAGGTGCTGTCCTCTTCAGGTGAGAGGCACCCTTCAAATGGCTCCTACTAGCGTCCCAGCAGGTTGGAGAGTACTTTTCCCGACCACCGACAAAAAAAAAAAAAAAAAAAAAAAAACTTGATGATTTAAAGGAAGCCGGTGGGGGCACCCTGCACAAGCACCATTTACTTGATTACAGGGGGCGCACCTCGGCCTAGCTGTAGCTTCTTCTGCGTTCCGCGTCGTGTCCTTAATGCGTGCGGTGTGCAGCTCAACCCCAACCGGGGCGCCCCGGGTAACCAAGATTCTGAGCCCGTGTAGTTTGCTGCCTGTTCGCCACCCAGAGCATCTGCTTCTTCCACTTGGGCGCTACCGGTGATGACCGACGAGGAGGTCAACAGTGAACAACACATCTGATGTACTTCTTTATATTTCCATGTTATCCCCACCACCATAAAAAAAAAAAAAAAAAAAAAAAAAAAAAAGAAGAAGAATGACTGTTGCTTCATAAACCGCCTGGCGTACGAGCAACTTCTTAACCCCGCTAGCGGATGTTGCTACCCTTTTGTGCTGAAGGATGCATGGCTGTGGGAAGGGTGGACTGCGTTCTGGTAGGTTGTTGTGCCCTGTAGTCAGGCACGAAGGGGTCGGACCACTCTTTTCTCTGTGCAGTAGGTACTACGTGCCTTTCTAGAATTTCGCACGTTCTGCTGGATGCGAATTTCGGCCTTTTGGTGTACCCCTTCAATCGCTTGGGTGCACCTATCGATCGTAATGCCACGGATTCTGTTATTTCCCTGGGCATGAATGGCTTTCCTGGAGAAGCTGGTCTCGTTTTGCCACCACTTTCAGCAAGTAGTACTGCGTGTCTTTCTCAGCCGGTGTTGTGACCACGCGGGAGCGTTCCATGTAGCTGCATGCAGATTGGCATTTCTATCTTGTTGGCCACTACTTCTGCATGTACTTCCTTCTGTTGCACCTCCTTCACACTGCATTCCCATAGTGCGTGTCGCAGCATGTGACCTTGTCGAAAAAAAAAAAAAAAAAAAAAAAAGAAAAGAAAAAAAAAAAACAGAATATTGCGACTTTACCCATCATCATGTCCACCTTGCAAAAGGAGGAATATATTTATGTGGTATGAAGCCGTTAAAGGCATAAAAAAAAGGGTGGTATAAAAACTCTTTTTTTTGATTTTTTTTTTTTTTTTACACGCCTTCGTCTCTCTTTTTTTTTTTTTTTTTTTTTTTTTGATTTTCCCCGGGTCCGGGAATGCCTCAGCAAGTCTTTTGGTGCTGGTTTGTTCGTTTGTTGTAAGAATATTTCAATATAAATACAAAAAAAAAAGAGAAAAGAAAAAAATATAAAGTCCAAGTGCGCAGTGAGTGCCTCAAAAAATGACGAAAGGGTGTAAAAAAAAAAAAAAAAAAAAAAAAAAAAAAAAAAGAGAAAACAAATGAGCCATAATTAAACAAGCCTCTTTTTTTTTGTTGGTTTGTGAAAAAAAAAAAAGTCCTTAGTTGCCTCTAAAGTCTCTGGCTTTTAGCCAACTTCTTTTCTGTGCTAACGAAATGTTGCTTCCTGTTATTTCTGCTGAAGGATGCATGGCTGCGGGTTTTGGTGGATATAAGAAAAAAAAAAAAAAAAAAAAAAAACACACCAATCCCCACACATTTGTTTCAACTGAAAGGAAAAAGTACCGAGTAGCTTTAGATTTTTTTTCTTTTTTTTCCTTTTTTTTTTATTTTATTTTTTTTTTTACCTTTTGCTTCATTATTTCTTGGCAACAAAAAAAAAAACTGTAAAACTTCTCCACCGTAACAGAAATTTAAAAAAAAAAAAAACAGTATCCTTTTTTTCTTTCCACCACCCCCCCCCCCCCCCCCCCCCCCCCCTCCCGATGACTCATATTTCTCCGGTACTTTTGGTGTACGATTAGATTTCGCGAAGAAAAAAAAGGGGGGGGGGAGAGTGACGCGATCAATATGCAGGTTAGTCATAATTTCTGTTCCCTGTGTGCAACATTTTCTTTTTTTCTCTCTTTTTTTTTCCTCCTCGAAGTAAATGCACTGCTACAGTCGGTCCCAAGTGACCATGGGGGAGGGGGGGGGGGGGGGGGGGGGGGCATCTTTCTACCACCTTTACCTAAGCCAAAAATGCGATCTCATGGAACCCCTATTTTTCTTTTTTTGAGAGGGACATGTTTGTGCCTGGGTGACAGTGGCTCTGCCGGCCAAGGTTTCCCTTATTCTTGTCTCTCCTTTGAGCACTTCTCGCCCTGACACAGACTTTCCCTCAAATGACTTAAGGGAGATGTCGTTACGCATCTAGACCCGCCAAAGGTCTTGCGTGCCCCTATAAAAAAAAATAAAATTAAAAAAAATAAAAAAAAAAAGAAACCACACACCAATATAAAAAATAAGAAAGGAATAATTTAAAAGTATAAAAAAAAAACTACTTCTTATAAAAAAATAGCGTTTTTTTTTTTTAGCGGGGGGGAGAGGGGGGAAGTGCACTGTATGCCTTTTTTTTTTCCCAGAGAGGGAGGGGATTGGTGCTGAACAATACTTTCTTTTTCCCCCTTTCATCCCCCACCCGCGTCCACCTGATTTTCGCATTTTTTTTTTTAACACGTCAAAAAAGCGGGATAACAGAGTGCGGGCATCCAAAAAAAAAAAAAAAAAAAAAAAAAAAAAAAGTGTCCTCACCCCGGCTCGATCTCACAAAACAATTGTCTTTTCCACTTTATGCGCCCTGTGTTTCTTAGAGTCTATTTTGGCCTCGTCCGGTGTGCTCACATCGTTGCTGTCGAATTCTACTGTGTACCACCAGTTCATCTTGGCCGGGTGGTCTATCTTGTTCGACATATTTCGCTTGTATGATTCATGCCAGCCATGACGAGGCGTAAAGACAAGAGATGAGTCAAGAGTTTTCTTACAGACGATGTTTAGCCAGAGAAGCATCTGCGCGAGATTGGCTGCAGATAGAGGCTTTCTGAAAAGACATTGCATTCCGGCGTCTCTGCATAAATTTTCGAGGTCTGAAGTTACATCAGCAGCCATTCCGAAAATTGGAATCTCAAGCCTCCCTTCCATCTGCTCTTGTATCCGAATCTGCGTTGTCGCTGAGACCCCGGTCACACGAGGCATGTGAATCTCCATGATGACTGCTGAATAAGGATCTGCTTCGTTAACATCAAGAACTGCCCTCACAGCTTCATCTCCGTCCTCTGCCGTGTCAATCTCAAAAGAAACACCGATTTGCGGCTTTATCATCTCCCTCAGCATCTTCCCGATAATTTCCCTATTGTGGTACACAGGGTCCACAATGAGGATTTTGACCTTCGATCTCGCTCCTTGGCTTACGATATTTAAAATCTCCGACATTGGGGTCCTTTCGCAACTCTCTATACTGCTGGTCGGGCTTGGGATACGCCCGTCCTTGTCGGGCTCGCTTCCTCCTTTGCACGACAGTTCTAGTGCTGGGATGCTCACGGCCTTCGTCAGTTTCGGAGTTTTCGGTAGCTTTAAACTGGCCAGCCTCTCGCTTTTCTTGGAGGTCACCTCTAACGAGAGCTCCAGATTAGTTCTCGACGATTTGGAACCAGTCCGGGACAAGGACGCGGGTGGGGAGTTGAATGAGACATTCCTCGTGCCGCTGAATCCTGTGCGGTGGAGAATGTTAAACAAAAAAAAAAAAAAAAAAAAAAAAAAAAAAATCCATACTAGAAGAAACAGGACTGGGAATATTTGACGAAGTTGTAGAAGTTAAAGCCTCAACCGTACTTTCCAAACTCGGGGGTTTGAATGTTCTATTTTTTTTTTTAAAAAAATTCCCCCCCCCCCTCCATCATTACCTCCTTTCGGACAATGGGAGCTTACTCACGTTTATCGTACTGCTGGGGGAGGGGCGGAGGGAGGGTTTTTTGTTCAGTTCTCTCTCGGAGAGAACAACCGGAGCGACAACTGAGACCTCTTCGATGATCTCACCGGGAGGCATCGCGTGAATTATCTGGCCCTGGTGCATATCAGTGACAGACCCAAAAGAAGAAGAGAAACTATGCTGATGCGTAAGCGTGCCTGGACTACCGATTGACGAGTAAGATTCGGGGGAAGTGAAGTCCTCAATCGACGTTAACGTTACTGCTTGGTGGATCCTCGGGGCAATGTGCTGGCCAGTAATCCAAGGATGATCTTTAATCTCTGCAGGCGTTGCCCTCAGCGTTGGGTCCTTTGTGAGCATCCTTGTGAGTAAGTTCACAATCGGCTGTGAAGTATACCCCTCAGGGAAGACCAAAGGGTCCTCGCTTATCTTCGCCCAGAGGGAAATGGTGTTGGTGGCCCCGCCGCCGAAGGGCACGGTTCCCATTGTAACAAGGTACAGAATGACCCCCAACGCCCATATATCCTTCGCCTTCTCCGAGAATAGCGAACCAGTACCGTCGGTGGACTCGGGAGAATGGTACAGAGGTGTTCCGACCGTTTGTGAGGAACTGTCGTCACAGGTTTTTAAAATACGTGATTCGCCGAAATCGATGAGCTGAACAGTGTCTTGTTTTTTCGTGGTGTAAATTATATTTTCGGGCTTGATGTCACGGTGAACTATGCTCATTGCGTGAATGTACTCAACGCCTTCCACGAGTTGGGTGAAGTATTTTCTTGCTTTTCCTTCGGGCCATGGTTTTCCTTTTAAACTGCCGTCGGTTGCGCATTCGCAGAGTACACCACCTAGCCCGGCTTCAAATACTATGTAAACGCAAGCTTGTGTTGGGTCGTCAACGTATTCCAGCATTCGGACCACGTTGGGGTGATCGATTCTGCAGAGGATTTGTAATTCTCTTTGGAATTTTTTTTCTTTTCTGCTGACGGCTTTCAAAGCGTACCGGAGGTGTTCTGTTCCGAGGAGGGCGCACTTGTCTTCTGCCAGGTACACATCTCCGAAGCTGCCTTTTGCTAGCTTCTCGGTCACCTTGTAGTTGTTGACGGCACGGAGTTCTCCCAGCTTGTCCAGTGCCACTGCGGCTTTATTGTTTTTCAGCGATAGTTGCATCCTCTCGGCATCGATGTAGAATTTCGCCCTCTCGCTTTCGATTCGCTCTGCCTGCTCCTCTGCGTCGCTGCTGCACACGCAACCCATTACCGCATCAAAAAAAAAAGAGAGAGAGGGGTGTTGTTGTTGTTGCTGTTGTTGTGTTTTAATTTTTTTTCTTCTTTTTTTTTTTTGAGAAGTAAAAAAAAAAAAAAAAAAAAAAAGCTCTCTTTTCCTGTGGATTTTTTTTTTTTTTTTTTTTTTTGTCGAGGGTCAAAAAAAAAAATAAAATTTATAAAACAAATATGGTATATGCTATACTGTAATTTTTTTTTTCTTTTTTTTTTTTTTTTCTTTCAGCCTGCCTCCGAGCCGTTCAGCGGGAGAGGTACAGGGACGAACCTGCTTGTGTCGTAAATAAGAGATGGGTGGGAATCAACATCGTGCAGCTTAGCTATAGTGTAGTGCTCCTTCTGGGAGGCGGCCGGGAGGTGCGACATTGCGTTTCGAACAGGCTCCCATATCCACCGGGAAACGGAACGAAACGCGATGTCAGAACAAATAGAATTCTCAGTTATTGAAAGGCCCCACAAGAACGGCCCGCTGACCACAACGGCGGTGAACATTCCGGAGGGCAAACACGACACCAGCTCCATCAGCAAACCCAGAAACAAAACCACTATGAACACCGTGGAAAAAACACGAAACGACACCCAAGGGTCTGCCCAGGTCAAGACCAAAATAGATTTTTCCAGCGCTTCATGAAAATCCTCGACCACACCCACGACTTTATCAAGCAGCTTGATACCGGATGTGAGTTTATCATATAAAGTTTGCCCTTCCGTCCGTTTGAGCCGCGGGTCATCGCTCCAAAGAATCATATTGTCGCCAGGCTTGCCTTTCTCTCCACCCCTCCCTTCCCATAGAGATAATATGAGGAATCCACTGAACCACTGCAGCAACAGGTTATACCACGATGCTGTGAGTGTGGTGAAAACAATGGCGGCCCAGATTGTGAACGAGACGCTGCTGTCTTCAAAGGTGATTACCCGGTACCCGGTGGTCTTCTTCGCCCTTTCGTTTAATTGCGACATTCTGTCAAACATCTTTAACACCATGTTAATTTTCTCGTCTCGATCGTCTTTCCAATCACCTCGATTCACACGAACGGCAGCGGGGTTTAAAAGTGACGTATTATAGAATGCTCTGTTTAAACCGGTTACAGTGATGCTTGCCACCAAGTACCCAACGATACACGGGCGCGACATCGCGGAGAACGGGATTTCAGCGATGCCGGGGGAGTACTTGCTGTGGTGTTTCCCACTTGGAAACCTCCAGACGAGAAGTTTTTTTCTGTTCCAAGTTTGGTTTTTCGATTTGTGGACGTTGTGGAGGGGAATGATGACCTGACCAATTACATTTTGTACTAATATTCCCTCCGATGTGAAAGTGAAACACAGGTCGGCGTTGAGGACGTCCTTCGTGAAGAATGTGATGCTGAGGCTGCCTTTAGTAGGGCAGGCTGTTTTTTGTTTTTCCCGTTTGAAACACTCTCCCAGACCGATGTGTGCCTTATGCGTCCCGCACCGCATCCTTAGCATCGTGTTGGCCTTCACGGCGTCGCCTCCTAACGATATTTCATGGACGACAACTTCCACCTTGCACCGTTTTTCTTCTCGGCTCTCCGTTGTTGCAGCGTTTGGGGACTGTTCGCCTGTCAGCGTTGCGCACACATTTGTAGCCCAATAACTGAGAACCATGCCCAGCGGATGTGCACAATGGCACAACATATTCTTTTTTTTTTTTTGTTTCTCCCCCTCCCCCTCTTAATTATTATTATTTTTTTCCTTCCCAAAAAAAACGCAAAAAAAAAAAAAAAAAAGGGCGGGGGTAACCTGCTACAGGAGGGGAAAGAAACGAAAGTCTCCTTTTTTTTTTTTTTTTTTCTTCTTTTTTTTTTTTTTTTTTGGATGGTACTATTCTATTCAACAAGATTTTCTTTTTTTTTTTTTTTTTTTTCCTTTCTTTCTTAGCTTCTTAGTTTAGTTTTTTTAGCCGCCCCCGAAGCGATACAGAAGAAAAAAAAGAATGGCGTGTAAATAAGTAATAATGGAGAGAGAGAGAGAGAAAAGAAACAAAAGAATATGTATGAGTTTTAAAAAAAAAGGAAGTCTTTACAAGACGCTCCCCCTTTGAAGAAAAAATATATATATATCGACAAAAAGATTAACCCATAAAGGACCGCTATTTTCGTCTAAAAAGTACCACTTATGGCCGTTCTTTGAACACAAGGTCCGAGGTGCCGCAGATATGCGACTTGTCCAATTTAAACGTATTTCTATTTTCAAGTGGTTTTCAAGAGGTTCTCAGGTGGTTTTTTAAGGTGTCGTTAATGTGAAAAAAGTCGAAACAGGGCACAGGGCACATTGCTACGTTGCAATCTTTGCACGAGAACATGGCCTGGGTGTGTTTTTTTCTCTAATTTGTTGCACACAGTGCAATTCCGTGCCTTTTGCATCTTTTCAGGACACATTACGGTAAGGTAGCTTAGGCTCCGGCGGGGAACACTTGATGTGGGTGCCACCCTTTTGCGATGATGTTGTTTGACAAGATTTCTTTGCACACACTTGCTGACACTGAATGGGTATTCTGGGAGCAATTTCCGGGTTTTCCTGATGGTCCCCATGCAGTGGAAATCCGCATTGTAAATCCGTATCAACAGGACAAGCGAAAGCAGTTGTCAAAGACAATCCAGTAATTCTGGTGCTGATATTCGGTGAGCAGCTCTGCCTCTTTCCCCCGGGTGCCCGCGCCGGTACAAACAATCATGTTTAGAGTGTAACCGGTGTCTGATTTGCATTTTGAACCCATAACGCTTCCTCTTCTTCGGCTCACAAACAATGAACCCGACACGGCTTCTACAGCGTATGATGGTTCATCCACAGCAAGGTTTCGTTTGGGTACATACAGGGATGACCAAGAAGGAACCACAAGATTTATAAGATTTGCGCCCGTTAGCCATTCTGTCTCCTTCTCCTCCACCAGGGGGCAACCCAAACCGCATTTAGCGCATTATTTTTAGGAGCCTGTTTCTTTCCATTACCGTTCTGAAATATTGTGAATATGGGGTATCTGTGAGTTCATCCTGTGCCCAGTAGACCTTGATATCTGTCTTGATTATGAGCCCTGTGAGTATCCAAAGGCCTCTATACCACTCGAATGGCTTGCTGCCCACCCCACGATAGCCTTTTAGAGCCGCAGGAGTGAAAAACAACTCAAAGTACAGGACAAACTGCTGGAGGGCCGCCCTATCAAAAACAAAGGAAAAAACCTCCAGCCCATTGAGACCCACTACTGGTTTGCGAAATATTTTCCTCCCCACCTTCTCGATTTTGTCATCCCATTCCATATCCGGGATATCCCCATCATCCGGTGACACTGACCCTTCTTCAGAAGTACTTTCGGCACTACTCCTTATGGGGTGTAAAAAAAACAATGTCTGTGCCACTATTTTTTTTCTCCCCTTGCAGTTTGGATGCAAAAATTTACGGGCGTTACATAGCGTTCAGCATAAAAAAAAGTCGCGCAATAAGGCCCCTCTTTAAAGAGTGGGCATGCAGACTAAACACTAAAAATGCCTTAGCAGAATTTAAAAAAAAAACTTTTTAGCTGAATATTCAGCACCGGTCCTTTATGGGTTAAAAGAAATTCACTATTCAACCAACTTCATAATGCTCCCGGTGATGCACCCTACCTGCACGCATACACCAGTGATAAGCATGCACCATGCAGAAACAGTGTCTTGAAAGGATTCACGGGGAAGAGGGAGGTCCTGCTCACATGAAAGAGACACAGCCTTCAGGTAACACCCCGCGGGTATAATAAAGGTGAGCTGCGG
Organism: Diplonema japonicum; assembly: GCA_964019335.1. Classification (NCBI taxonomy): domain Eukaryota; phylum Euglenozoa; class Diplonemea; order Diplonemida; family Diplonemidae; genus Diplonema; species Diplonema japonicum. Next base: position 92,351 of record OZ025754.1, read on the forward strand.
CGAGGTGAAAGCTCCACCTACACCAACGACAGTCGAGAGAGAGTTGCAAACGACAGCGAGGGCAAGGACAGGGGCAAGGATGGCAAATGTGAGCGCAACATGACGAGACAGAGCGGGTTGCGGGTCCCCGGGGTAGAACACCTCCAGCACCACCGAACGGCAAGCAAACATCACCAAAGGAAACGCAAATATCAGATTGCAGCTCATCCCAATATACATCACCGCGATAACCGGCTGCCCAATATCATAACACGCCAAAATTGAGCTTGCTCGTGAAGACAGCCCCCTCCACAGATCGTAACCCGATCCAGCTGCAGCGGTGTACATTAGTGCAACAGACGCCATTGCCCATCCTGTGGCTCTGAGTATTTTACCGCAGGATTTTTCGTTCCCGTCATGTATGCTAAGCTCTTTCAGCATCGGAAAAACAGATATTTGACACACAAACGAGGACGAGATAATCGACACCGCCGAGAGAAGATTCTTGAACTCGTACTTCAAAAAGTAAAAATCGTCTCCTTCAGCAGTTTCCGACAGGTCTTGACAGGTAGGGTATCGTGTATCGGACCATTTTGTATAGTATATGTCGTACAAAACGCTGGACACCACGAATGCTGATACAAAAAAAGTTCCCATTAAGGATGTGATCCATAGGTTGCTCACCTTTCTGAGTAGTGTAAGGGGTATAATGAGGACGACCACCACCACCGCCAGATACTCGTTTGGATAAGTTAAACGGCTCGCCAACGCAGGACATTGATCACCCACACTCTTCAAAAAATATTTCAAGGGGACTAAAAATGCTGTCATTGCCACGCAACACATTCCCACTAACGAGCTTTGTACTGCTACCCTGCCAGCACGGCCGAAACATGCTCCACCAATATGTTCTAAATTGTATAAATCACGGTTTTGTCGAGGAGATCCGATGCTGTGGAGTAGTTTAAACGAGCGCAGCATCAAACCGACAGACACATACGTCAGGACAGCGAGGAAGACGATGATTAAAGCACCGACGGCCGCTCCACAATAGTCAAACGCCGCTGCGAGGGACAGGATGCCCACGCCCATGGTGGTTTGCAAGAGATTAAACACCACACCGGGTGTGCCGACAGCCTGCCCCGAGGCCTTATGCTTCGTTGGCTCTAACAGAACTGAAACATCTTCGATAAAAGATGACAACGACCCTTCCGTCTCAACAGACTCCCCGTCCCCATCGACACTATCTGGATTCAGGTTGATGTCAAGCATATAAGGGAGGGTGGCCCTGGGATATAAAAATTTTGAAAAAAAAAAAAAAAAAAAAAAAAGTTTTTTTTTTTTTACTGCTTCCCTCGTTTTGCATGTATGATGTAAGCATGTTCCCACTCATCCGTGCAGTATGGGTGCGGCAATTTCTTTCTCGGGAGGATTTTTGTAGTGACGTTTAAGACGGCTGCCATTCGCTTCTGGAAGGCTAGCGTGAGTGCTTCATCGCGAACATGGACACCAATATAAACCTGCGCCTTTGGGGACGTTTCGAGAATCGCACCTATGGTGTGCAGGAAGGGGAGCACATAATCTTCAATATATATAACGTCGGTGGCAATTATTACATCGTAAGTGATAGGGGAGGATTCATTGAGGGATGGGATGTCGGTTTCGTGTTGTACCCAGTCAAGTTGGTGGACTTGTACATCGTGTATGCCTGGGCGTCCTTCGCCCTTGATGCGGCCAAGGCCTTGTGAGATGTTGCGTTTCAGAGTGGGGAGCATTTCAGCCATTTCTGTAGAGACGACCCTTGCCCCTAGGACCGCGCAGGCCAGGCTGAGGTACCCTAGCCCTGCGCCGAGCTCTATGATGTTTTTTCCGCGCACGATTTTTTTCCCCTTGTCCCCGCTCGCGAAGTACCCCGCCAGCACCACCGCTGCGTCCCATACCCTTTTTGCTCCTGTATTGTCGACTTCGTCGCTGCCGGTCAGTTGGAATTCTACTCCGTCTACCGTGAAATCTTGTGATATCGCCATTATTATTTTTTTTTTGGGGGGCTGGTATTTCTTTTTTTTTTCTTCTTCTTTACAAAGAAAATTTTAAAAAAACGAAATTCTTAAGAAGAAATGTAAATAAAAAAATTCAAGAAGGGGAAGAGGAATGGGAGGGGGGGGGAATCTCCTTTTCGTTGTGTGTTTTTTTTTTCTCTCTTAAAAAACTCATACCAAAAAAAAAGGGGGATGAAAAGTGCCAATCGGGTCTACTTTTTTTTTTATTTCGATTTGTCTTATGAGGGAGAATGGCCTTTTTTCGTTTTTTTTTTTTTTTTTTTATTGTATGGTTCCACATTTATTTTGTACGGGAGTTAAGTTCCCTTTCGTTTAAAGAGGAAAAGAAAAAAGAAAAAAAAAGAAAAGAAAAAAAACAAGAGGCGGGGTGGGGCCGTGGGAGGGCGGAGATACAATCGTAGAAAAAGAAAATCACAATCCAAGATGCAAAAAAAAAAGGCCCCCCTTCCCACTCTTCTGATTTTAAAAAACCTGCACCTTTGGAAGAAAAAAAAAAAGAAAAACGGAAGAGTATGAAGGAACTAAAAAAAAGGACCGAAAAAAAAACCCTCCCCGGGAAAAAAAAAAAAAAAAAATGTTATTAGTTAGATCAAGTATCTGTCTCTTTTTTTTTTTTTTAAACCCACCCCCCCCCCCCCCCCCACCTCATCCGCAAAACACTTTTAAAAAAAAAAGAAAAAGAAAATGCCTCATCTCCATGGTGGGCTAAAGCTTAGAAACACACGACGACATTTCCAGCCAGTGAGGGTCCCACACACTCGAGCAGGCCTGTAGGGCGGGGAAAGGCTCAATGGCCACAGGAACGTGAAGCTTTGCAGTAAGGTAGTTGTCCTTGTATTCTTCCCACTTCACCTGCTGCAGGGATGTGTCAGAAATGCCTGTTCCGGGCTCACCTGAAGCGACAAAGGCTTTGATGTACGCTTGGAACTGGCTTACAAAGGCCCTCTCAAACATAGTAGGTTCCTGCACAAAAGTTGATAAAAAAAAAAAAAAAAAAAAAAAAAATACCTTTGTCGGCATGTTGGGGTTGAACCACAGATGCGAGTGCACGGCTTGGTACATGGGTACATCGCACTTATAGACAAACGTCTTCGTTGACCTGGAGAGAGCCTCTGCCACCCTTCTCACGCCGCAACCGTAGAGCTGGTCCTGGGGTTGATATAGTGGGGATGGGAAGAGAAAAAAAAAAAAAAAAAAAAAAGAAAAAAAAAAAAAAAAAAAAAAAAAAAAAACACACCGTTTTTGCCGCCAGTGCAGCATGCCACGAAGCGGATCTGTTGCTGTTGGTGGCCCGCTCTGCAAAATCTTCACCTGTGGTTTGAGGTAAAAAAAATTATTATTTTTTTTTTTTTTTTCCCCCCATACTCAGATAGTGTCTCGAGATGACGCCCTCCGAAATGGGGTAGAACGCCCCCTCTGCCCACAGCCTCCATTGCTGCTCCGACGCGGAGTCCGGTGGTTGCTCCTGGTGGTTCATACTGCGCAGCCCGTCATCAAGACGGTACCCAATGACAACAGGAACGGGCGCGTGCTGTCCGGCCTCAATGAGCCTCCAAGGGTGGTCCTTGATGTCCTTCCCATCAATGATCGGACCGTAAGGGCACGCTGTGAATTTTTTTTTTTTTTTTTTTTTTTTTTTTCCCGTCACATACGATGCTCACCGCAAGTCATCCACGCGGCCCCACTACATCCCTCCTTTCCTTCCCTGCACTTGTACAGTTGCGTGCCTGTTGTTGTGACAGATATGGCACGGGCTTGTTTCATGCACTTTAAGTCCCCCTTCGGGCACGTTCCCAATTCGGTGATGATGCTCCGTGACTGTGCGGCTGCCGTGTCGTACGTCTTCGCGGTGAAAGCGGACACAGGAGGGGACTGCATGACAGCCTTGTGGAACAACCCGTACGAACCAGGCGACGTGAGGTGAATGGCAACAGATGCCGCGCCCGACGACTGCCCGAAGATGGTAACGCTTGAAGGATCCCCTCCGAATGTTTTGGCGTTCGCCTGCACCCATTGCAAAACCATACGCTGGTCCAACACACCGAAATTAAAGGTCTCGTTCAGCTCCGGGTGGTGAAAGTACCCCATACTGCCCACACGGTAGCTAGGAGTCACCACAACCACACCCTCGACAGCGGATACAACGGACTTTCCTATGTGACGATCTGGGCGGGAGTCTGACCCACAGCCGCCATGGAACCATACCACTACCGGGTAGAGCTTTTCACCTGCCGCACGACGCTCTGCTGGGATATCCACATCAACGTACAGACAGTCCTCAGACCCACCTGAACTGTCGACGCATCCAGGCCTTCTCCGTGATTCCCTGACACCTGACCACCCTGTTGTGTATGGAATCGGGGGGCTCCATCGTCTCTCGCCCGTCGGTGGTTCCGCGTACGGTATCCCCGCAAAGGTGTACCCCACCGCGCTGCCATATTGGTCGTAGAACGCCTCGCCTCGCACGATACCTGTTGGGATGCGTACTTTGATCTCGTCGGTGTCGAAAGAGGCCTTCTGCGTGGAGAGCATTGACGGGATGAGCCACAACGCCATGATCACCGTGAAGATCATGAGGTACGGTTTCATGCCGGACTGTCTTGTGTAGATGACGGATGAACCGGAGGCAACCTGCGAGCCGGCGAGCTCGGGGGCAACACGTTTTGCGGGTTCTGCGGGAAGCCCCGCGTAGATTTCGTCTTCACCCACCTCGCCTCCCTTGAGGACTTGTGAATTTTCCATCACGACACCGCCGTCGAGGATTATACCGCCTGGCTGGACGAGAGCGCCTGCACGCATGGTCGCCTTGTCTTTAAGTTCTGTCTTGGCAAGCTTTATGACCATGTTTTCAACAGTGTGGCATGTCACGTCACATTTTACCCCGACGGAGCAGTAATCGCCTGCTGAGAACAAATCGTATTCCAAACCGTACCCGAGCATGCACACGTCCTTGCCCATCTTAGACCCCATCGACCGGAAGAACCAAATGATGAATGGAGTGCCGCCAATGTCGTCTAGAAGCTTCCCGATCGCCTCTTTAACAGCCATCATGATGACCCATTTGCGGTGGTACTGTCCGTAGAAAGGGTAGTTGCCTTCCTTGTACTTTCCAACCACGCACCATTTGAACACGATGAACAAAAGCGTCTCGAGGATTTGAACCACACAATACGCGGGCGGGGTGACCAATATGGTGATGGCCCATGACAGCGCGACAGAATAGCTATCCTCTGCTTGAAAGACCTCCAGCTGCTCCATCCATATCCAGACCAATATGGTAAGTAGATCTGCGACTGCAGGAAGCGGGGCGATAAACATAACGGTCAGGATATTGAAAATATTGAACATCCCCCACGTGTAGTTATTCTGATGGTTTTCAAGCGCGCGGATTGCCATGTCACGCTCGACGGGTGGAAGATGTGAAAGGTTCGCCTTGTTCGAAGGGTCGCCGGATAGAACACGAAGCTGAACGGGCTTGCCCTGTTGGTTGCCGGTTGAGATCGACAGATCGGGGAACTTGTGGAACTTTGCTCCAACAGTCGAGGATCCACACAAAGCACCGCGTCCTACAACACACCCTGGCATCAGAGTGGAATGATCCAGTACCTGCGCGCCTTGCTTCATGAACACCTTTCTTGACTCATGATGGTCTGTTGGACACACTGTTACGTTGGAACCGAACACAGAATCTCGCCCTACCGACAATAAATCGAATTCCAGGATTTCAAGGTAATCTGTCTGAACCTTGAATCCCATGTTGACTCCGAGCATTCTGTACTTGATAGCCAGAAGTTCTGTGTTGATCCATGGCTGTGTGGCAAATCGGTACTGTTGGTGGTGTGTGAGCCGCTCTAGGAACCACTTCCGTAGGTCGAGGGAAAACGACGGGCTGTTTCGCCCCGGTTTGAACTTCCCGATGCATATCCATTTGTAAGCCACGACCATTAGGAAGAAAGTCTCCCCGACCACGAGCTTTTCTACCCACGGGATGCATAGGTATAGCAGGATGTACTTGAGATTTGATTCATTGGAGAAACTGGACAGGCCGACCTCCCACATCCATTCCAGGAAGAGTAACGCGGGGATGAACGCGATGGTTTCCATAAGCAGGATCAGCGGGACCAGGCACACTCTCGCGAGGTTTTGAGATGATGAAATCCCGCTCCATAAACGGGAGCCTTTTCGGAGGTCTCTGGCTGACATTCCTGTCGTGCTCAACGGACCGACTTCCGTTCCCGGAGCAAGTCTGGTTCCTTGTGTAACCCACCCAACCGGCAACACCCTGCAATGCTTGTTGATATGAATCGGCCACAACGTTAAAATCCCGTTTTCGACAGAATGGGGTATGATCGTCGCTTTCTTCTCAACAACAACATCATCCTCGATGGTGATGAGGTCTGGATCGAAGACATCATCAGTTCCTATTGACACCCTGTCGCCGATCGAGGCACCCATCGCCGATAGGTATTTGTTGAACAGCACCGTGTCCTCTACGAACGGGGAAATCATTTTAACGCTGGACTTGTGGAGATTGTTCACCAGCCACCATCGGAGGTAGAACGACCCCCACACAGGATACTCCCCAGGGTTCACCTTCCCCAACAGCAAGTTTTTCAAGGTAACGGTGTACACACACACCGCCAAAATCGTCAGCGAGATTACTATTGGAGCGAACCTCAACGCAGCCCATTTCCCCTCCGAGTAGTAAATAGAGTAGAGATACATGAACCCGGGTAGAAACGCGGCTGTGGATGCAAACGAGTCGACAAGCAGCCCGACAGCATGGAAAAGAAGAACCTTCGGGGATGTTGATGAGTACCCACCCCATCTTTTGTATCTGTTGCCCCCAATGACGGGTCCGGTTTGCTTTGAGGTGTCTGGTTTGTGCTCGTCGCATAGCGCACCGATTTTGTGGATTGTCGGATGTTGATACATTGCAGTGGAGGGGATCATGGACCCGGTTTGCTTTCGTATCATCGTCGTGACCCTCCCGGCAAGCAAGGAGTTCCCTCCAAACTGCATGAAATTGCTGTGCACGTCGATCTTCTCAGCGCGGTTCAAGATCTTCTGCCACACAGACTCCACGATTAGCTCGTTGGGTGTCTCCGCGTACACCACCGTTTTCTCGCTGTCATCGTCGCCAGCTTGCGGTGCTCCACCTTTCGGAGGCTTCGGAAGCGCCTTCCTGTCCAGCTTCCCTCTGTTAGTCAAAGGGAGCCTCTCCAACGGCATAATTACAGACGGCACCATGTACTCTGGGACTTTTTCTTTCAAGGTTTTCAAGAGACTTTTGACGTCGATCGTCTTGGGTTCCACATATGCGACAATTCTTGCTGAAGCGCCGGTTCCATCAACAAGAACAGCGACCTTGATGACATCTTTGCACGCACCGATTATGGACTCGATCTCTCCTAGTTCAATACGAAATCCGCGGAGCTTCACTTGGTGGTCGACACGGCCTAGGAACTCGAGGGTTGACCCGTCGGGCCGCCACCTTGCACAGTCTCCTGTTTTGTACATACGATCGCAGTCGCCCGTTTTCCTGAACGGGTTTGGAACGAACTTCTCGGAGGTCAGCTTCGGCAAACCGAGGTACCCTTTCGCAGTGGTAACACCACCGAAATGCAACTCCCCAGGAACCCCCGCAGGTACAGGATTACCCGTTGCGTCAAGAATGTACACCTTCACATTGAGCATCGGCTTTCCAATAGGGATCTTTGTCAGAGTGTGTGAGTCCTCTCCAGGAACCAGTTTTGGGCATTCCCAATATGTCATATCCGCTTCGGTCGGGCCGTAGAGATTGTGCAGGCGGGTGGTGTCGGGGTCGAAGACCTCAAAGAATTTGTAGCATGTTTCAACGGGAAGCGCTTCGCCGCAGCAGATTACGTGCTTCATGTCTGTCGTGTAGTTCAGCCCTTCGCCGATCATGTACTCGATCAGCATTGCGAGCATAGACGGGACGTATGTGCAGACCGTTACCTTCTGTAGATTCGTGACCTGGACTAGGTATTCGGGGTCCTTCTGACCGCCTTCCTTGGTGATGACAACTTGCGAACCAAAGGGGATGGGCCAGAACAGCTCCCACTCCGATATCCCGAAGGTGAACGGGGTCTTATAGATCATCTTGTCAGATGGGGTTATGGGGTAAAAATCTTGCAGCCACTGCGCCCGTTTTACAAGCCCGCGGTGGGTCACCTCGACACCCTTTGGAAGCCCTGTCGTTCCTGATGTGTAGAATATGTAAACGTTAGTGTCAGGGCTCTGATTGAGTTCCTGCCTACGTTTTTGTGCAACGGCGGGAATGTCGACAAGGTCGGATGAAACGGTGTCGATCATGATCTTTGTCCCGCGAAAACCTGTTGGGATTTTATTTTGAAGCCTGCTGTGTGTCAGCAACACAGTGGCCTTCGCATCGTTCATCATGTGAAGAATCCTGTCCGCAGGGTAGTCCGCGTCGATCGGCACGTAACACCCGCCTGCTAATAATGTTCCATATATCGCGATAAGCTGGAAGTGCGACCTCTCCATGAGAATAGGAACGGCACTGTCGACGCCGATCCCAAGCCTGCGGAGCTGTGTGGCGACAGCATAACACCTGCAATACAAATCGCCGTAGGTCATAGTAAGCCACAGAAGCGTTCCTGGTTCGTGATAGGTTACACATGGTGCGTTGGGGTACTCGATTGCCTGATCTTCAAAGAGATCGTGGATGCACTTCCTGTCAGGGTACACTGCAGAAGTATTATTGAACTCTTCGATCACACGCTTTGTCTCGTCGCTGCTGCAGATCGTTAGGTCGTGCCACGCTACGCTGCTCCTGTTTATGAGCACTTCACCGACAAGGACAGAATAGTGCTCCGCTAGCCGCGAGATGGTCAGCTCGTCGAAAACTGATTTACGGAACTTAAACCCGATCTTACTAGCACGTAGATCGACGACCACCTCGATGTCAAAATCCACCTCGTTATGATCTGTCAGAACACCGTGCTCGAAATCCGGATATTCCTCGTCACTGCATGTGAACAATACCTGAAATACTGGCGAGTATGATTGGTTGTCAGGTGATATTTCTGATGCGAGTGTAGCCCATGGAAGGGCGGCGGAGTGCTTTACAAGCTCGGGTTTCTTCTTGTGGACCGTTGATGCCACCGCATCGAAGGTTTTCTTCCCGATTTGCGTTTCTGTGTCGTCCGGAAGCTCCAGACGAAGCGGCAAGAAATTTCTATTGCGCATTGCGCACCCCACCACTACATCTGTTGTTCGACTATACTTTGCTAGCAGCACCTGCAAAGCTGTGGAGAGAACTGTGTGAACAGTTATGCCCTTTCTGTAGCCAATATCACCCGGCAGCTGTATCGTATGGATTCCGCCTTCCCTGTCTTTGCTCACAGCCGGCGTTCGATGCCTGTCGGTGATCAGCTCCGTGAGAGGGGGCGCACCATCTAGATACCCCTTCCAGAACTGCAATGCAGTATGCCCTTCAGCATCGATTCCCGACATAGGGTGGGGATGGGGGTGGGGGGGGGTTTCCCCTCCTCTGATTATGTGTTGGTTTGGAAAAGGGGAAAGAGGAGAAAGAACACTAATATAAAGAGGGTGGGGGGGGGGGGGGGAGGGCTATTTGGGTTGGGAGAAAAAAAAATGATAATCTTTAAATAAAAAAAAAATACACTTCACCAAAAAAAAAAAAAAAAAAAAATACACTTCACCTTTTTATCTCTACCCGATATCCTACTCTTAATTAGACCCCTGATTAGACACATATTAATGCCATTATAATAATCGAATAATAAGAGAAGAGTTTTTTAAGGTAGATATATGCGGTATATCGGCCGCCGTATACCGGCTATCAACCCCTCTGCATCAGCAGCCTGTAAATCTCTGTAATATACAAATCATTAGCACTTAGCCTTTTCACAGCATTCTGGTTTATCCAATTCCGAGGCCAGAAATTAGGTGAATACTTTAACAGAGACACTTTCAAAGGCACCAGTTTCGTTCCCAGGAATAATTATAATAAATCCTGCAAAACCCGATCGACGACGCGGCGTGCCCTGCGAAGGGGGATAGGTTTTGCAGCTCCGGCGTCGGGTCACGAAGTTCGAGCCGTCCCTGACGGCGGCGGAGCTGTGCACGGTGACGGACTTCCTCGCGGCGGTGAAGAAGCGACCCGGGGCTGGGCGGCGCCGCGTGCCCTGCGAGGGGGATAGGTTACGAGTTACATTACTAACGCTCTTTACTTTTTTTTTTTATATATATCGTTCTTTCTTTCTTTTTAATTTATTTTTCTTTTTTTTTTTAAATATCACGTTCACCCCCCCCCCCCCCCCCCCCCCCACACACACACCGCCCAGACCTCTTCCTCTCCCGCCTTCGCAAATTCAATGGAACATCCGCCTTATAGAAAATTAAAAAAAAAAAGAGGCGGATATTCCATTCTGCGTAGGCGGGGGGGAGGGGGTCGGCCGTCGATGCACCTATTATAAACGACCCCCGCCGGGGATTCGCATCCCATAAACTTTCTTTTTTTTTTTTTTTTTTCCTTCTTTTGCAAAAATCTGCTACTTACATAACTCGCATTAACGGGAGGTGTCGTTGCGCACCTGGGGTGTCACCCCTGCTGCCCGAGTGGGCCCCTATTGGAGCCCTTGCGGACCACTAGTTCGTACCTGTGTGTGAGTTAAATATTAAAGAAAAAAAAAAAATTGTGAACAACAAAAAACAAAAAAACAAAAAAGCCCTTTCACTGTGCCGTTGACCAACACTTGTAAAAGTGAAATGCTGTAGCAAAAAGAAAGAAGAGCAAAGGAACTGTTATAGCATGCTTGTTCTCGGACCTTAACAACTTTCGAGCCTCTCAGTACTATTGTCTTTTTGCCTATCGGCAAGAGAGGCACCACAGTGTGTGCTGGGGTAGCAAATAATAATAATAATAATAATAACGTCCGGAAGTAAAAACAAAAGGGGGCCTTTAAAACTGTTGGTGATAACATAGCTATATATATATATTTTTTTTTTTTTCTTTTGACCCTACCTTTGAAAATACAATCCCAGGGTGGTTGTGGTAACTGAACGTTCTTGATCTGCACAACTTGAACGGGAGGGCACCGAACGTTCTCCGGGACAAATTCAATGGAACAACAGCTTATATCCTGTGGGCATGTGGGCTGCCCCTGCTTACCGGACTCACTTCTCATTTTTCTTTGTTTTCTTTTTATTTTATATCCGAGTTTTTTCTGAGTTGGGGATAACGAACACGAAACACAAAAAAACAAACTTAAATAAAACAGAAAATTGAGAAATCGGCTGGGTGCCTCATAAAATTGGGTTGGTCACAAAGTGTTTTTTTTTTTTTTTTTTCCTTTTCTTTTTTTTCTTGTTTCTGACCTACCTTTGACCCAGACGGATTTGACACTAGGCCGCGGAAGCTTGACATCTTTGATATAAACAAATTCAATGCAACATCCGTCCTTCGGGCTCTGCGCGGGCATAGCTTCAACCATTTTATTTCAGTTACCTCTATGGAAGCTATGGAGTACAACACAAAAAAAAAAAAAAAAAAAAAAAAAAAAAAAAAAAAAATCTTCTTCTTCTTCTTACCCTTCCCTCAAACCTGAAATAGAAAATCACATCAAAAGCATGTTATCGGCCCCTGACGTCGGCTGTGTCTAGTAGGTACTCCTAAGCGCAATGAAGCGAAAGATTGAGGTGCTTTTTGTGCACTCGAGTCAAATCGCCGCGTGCCCTCTGCATGTTGCAGGTGCGCTTAACATTTCTGCAAAGAAGTCATCAGTACTTTCTCGCATTCATTGCATTATCACCCCCTTTTCTTTTCTTTTCTTTTTCTTTTCCTCCTGGAAGTACCGTGTGTTTGGGTTTTTCATATGGAATATATAAAAAAAAAAAAAAAAAAGAAAGCAAGGGATATTAAACCAGAGAAGAAGAAAAAAAGAAGGGGGAAAAAAAAAAAGGTGTCTTTGAAGGGAACCTGCAGTATGTGACAGGATCGCCTAACGACAATCAACTCATCTAGTGTTTGATCCCTTCTGTCGTGGTAGTGCCTTAGGCCCGTCGTGGTATCTTTTCAGCAGCTTGGGCGTGAAACCAACTAGCGAGTTGTTGAGGATGCAATGCGTTCGCATTTGCTCCTCTAGGATCGAGTGGGTGACCTTCAAGAACGCGAAGATCGGACGAGTGGAGTAACCAAAAAGAAAAAGAAAACTAAGGGGAGGAAAGAGAAAGAGTTCCACTTTGAGAACAGGAGCCTCACATCAGGTATCGATTTTGGCAAGGGGAGGGGAGAAGGTCTTCCCCCCCCACTCATCAATACACTTTGAGCAGGGTGTGCAAACCGCACACTTGCTTGGGGGGGGGGGGGGGGGGGATCGTTTTTTTTTGGAGGAATGGGGCGGTGGCACATTTAGCGTTTGTGCAAATCAAAAAGCTTTTCAACATCCCTTTTTTTTTTTTCTCTTTTTGTTTTATTATTATTATTTTTATTTATTTTTTTTTTTTTTTTTTTGTTGTTGTTGTAAAAAGGTAAAAAAAGAGCTGGTCTTCGACTCTTTATTTACCGAAAAAAAAGAGAAAAAAAAAATCTGTTTTTTCACCAATCCCCCGATCTCCAGGAAGTGCGAGCGTTTTGCTTTTTCTTTTGTTTCTCCTCTTCAGTCTCCGGCACGTCGTTCACCAGTTCGTAACTAATTCTGTAGCAACCTCTCGGTACCTTTTCCAACGTTGCATAAGCCGCTGAAGAGACTACAGCAGTTGCTTCTCCAGCACACGACACCACGAATTTGAGCAACTGTGGGGATACGAAGGCTGGTGATGCATGCATGACAGTCAGAACCACGAAGCGCAGCAACATGGGCACTTTTTCAGGGAATCTCATGTATTTCTCAACCAGCGTGGGAAAAGCAGACATGTCTAGACCCTCGTAGCAAGGCTCGGTGACAAGCTCGCCAGCCCGGCCCACCTTCCCCAAGACGTTGGCCGTGGTTCTCAGAATGTTGTCCAGCTCCCCTTCATCCACCGACTTTAAATTTCTCGCCCACTGCTTCCCGATCACTCCGTAAGCACAAACAACTGTTGAAGGCGTCTCGACCAAGACCTGGATCGCCTTCTCGCACTCCACTGTGGGTACATTACATCTCTTCTCTGATGTGATGCTCTTCAAGATACGCTTTGCGGTCAAGCATGCCTCAACGTTTCCTTGAGCAAGCGCGACCGAGATTTGTTTCTGTTTCGTCTTGCACACTTCTGCAAGCAGTCCCGGGCGGTATGGTGTCAGCGCGCCCACCATAGCCGTCAGGAGCTCCGAATCCTTCGCGGCTATAAGATGCTTTACCACACCTTCCGCGTCTTCTTCTGCCGGCGGGTGGTCCGTGACCGACAGCATCTTGAAATACCTCATCAAAACCGTTTTCGCTACCTCGAATAAACTCGGGACATCACTGAACGACGCCACCAGTTTGGCCAACCCCGGGCACGCACAAGGCGGCCACGCTTTTGAGTTCAATGTGGTCACCCCGTTGGTCCCTGCCAATGATGCCAGAACCTGGCCAGCAATATATATATTCTCGTCAGTTCTGGAGAGGGAGATGGACTGCATACGGTCCCACAGGGCAGGTGCATCTTGTAGAACAGGCGTGGCAACTAAGGAGCACAGCAGGGCAACCTTTGTTGAGGTGAACATCATCTCTTCTGCGGTTGAAACACATGAATCGCTGTCTGAGCCGAGCAGGACCCACCCGCCTTCCTTCCACTCCATCTCCACGAACCTCTCGATGTCTGCTGGTGCAAGTAGCTTCACACAACACCTTCCTAGTTGAGACCTTGCGCTTGCCTTGGTCGAGCTGCGTTGCAAAACGTCCTTCAGCAGGCCGGCTGCGGTCTTTGGTGGTAGGCAGGCCAAGGCACATGCTGCGGAAGGGATGGCCACCTTGCTGGAGACACCAACATCGATGTGTTGTGTTATGACCCTCAACGCCGCTTCTCCTTCGTGTACCGTCCGCAAAGCTAGCAGGAGTTCCAGGCACAGCTGGGCTGCCCTTGACCCGTGAATTGTGGCAGTTGTCAGCTTGTCTGATTTTACAACGTTGTCCTGCTCCTTCGTGGTGAGCTTCCTCGTCGCTTCCCTGTCCGTGACTGCTTGCTTGAAGAAGATATTGAAAGGGTGTTTGTCATCGGTGATTTTCGGGATGTTGGGTGCGCTCCCCATGGCGCAGGCCACCCAGAGCTTTTCAGCCTTCGAACGGTGATCGTAGTCCTTGTTCGTGTTCCAAGCACTGTCGCAACTTAGGTGTGACACGTCGAAACCAGTGGGAACCACCCAGTTGTCCCAGAGATATTGTTGAACCTTGGGCGGCAATAGGTAGACCGATGATGACACTGTTGTGGTCTGCCCACCAAAACGTGCTTTACGCACACCGGTTGCAAGGCCAGGGAGGAGCCAAGGAAGGGTTTTAGACATGGGTCCCATCAGCCGTGGAACTTCGTTGGGGCGGTGTTCTAAGACGTACTTCTGGAAGGTACTGCTTTCCCTGAACAGCTCGGACGGGGTGACCTTCCCAAGCCCCGCGGAGAGCATCTGGTCCAGACGCCTCAACCTGAAATGTTTCGGGTCCAGCATGGCGCTGACGGCGATCTCAGCATGTTTGATGTCGACGTGCTTCTTGATGAACTCAGCTGTCTCGGGGAGCTCGCGGAATCCAGTGGGCAGGCTCAGGTTTTTCTCGGGTGTCGAACAGTTCTCGAAAAGGTCCAGCAACGCCCGTATTACCCTTTTTTTGTTCTCGGAAATTGGTGAGTGTTCCGCCGCTTGGCGCACATAACGGGATACACCGTCGCAGCTAATTTTCGCTTTTTTCATCCTGTCGATGAGCCCCAAGACAGGGTTGGCGGCCCATCCTTCAAACTTCGCGTTGGCGGTTTTGGTTGAGTTCTTCAAGGCCTTCGTGTTCTTGTGTCGTTTGGCTGCACGGTGACCGCGCTGAAACCTGAACCGAGGTCTAGCTGTTTTGGACGAAGCCGTGTGGATACGTTCTGGATTGTCACGTTTTGGTTCACAGCGTATCATGCATATCCCCACGCCATCTTTCGGGGAGATAACACCGAGTGCGTGTTTGAAAATTCCTTTCGTGCTCGGAGATGGGCTCCCAATTGCGTTCAGGAGTTCCGTTATGTCGTAAGGTGTGTAGGAACTCTCCCAAGTATATGTGCTCTTGGGGATAGCCGCCCAGTTTATCACCGCCTTCACAGTATCTTCGACAAATTCGAATTCAATACCCGTCATATCATCCATGTTTGCGATGAGATGTGTCTTGCACATTGCTACGACGTCTGAAGGCACCGCGCCTGTTTGTTTGTTGGCTTGGGCCAACAGTGCAGAACAGCAGACTTGTAATATCGGTCGTTGATCTTTGACAGACTTTGGAGGGATCGCTGCAATGTACTCCGATATGCGTTTTGCCCCGTCTTCTGGAGAGTAGTGCCGTCCGACCTTCTTCAGCGTTCTTTCAACGACCTCTCTGTACGCGGGCCATTCCCTCCCTTGGTCTTCAGAGACTTCACGGAGCTCCTTCAGGATGTCCCCCGAGGTTTCAAATGTGATCTCCTCGTCTAGGCTTGGCAGGAACATCTCAGCAAAACCCGCGATCCTCGGGTTCTGAAGAAGGATCGGGAACCCACCGATGTGCGCGATGATCTCTTTCAGTTTTTGCATGTTTGACTTCACCATCTTTTCCTCGTCGGTGCCCGAGAATGAGTAGAAGTAAGTATACTTGCTGCTCTTCGAAAAAGCGTCCTTTATATATTCGTACATAACGTCACCCGCGTGTTTGGGGGCGTTGGGAATGTCCAGGATTTTTAGTGTCGACACGGCCTTTCCAAGGGATATTATGTGATCTTTTGCAGTAGCCACGCTGGCCGTCAGCAGCCTTTTCAAGATATGCCTGGCGAAGGTTAGCAGTTTGTGCTCCTTGACTCGTTTAACCGCGGCGTACTGCAGAGAAATCGTGGCAGCCCATGTGCCCCACGATGTCATCCAAGGCCCATCTCCCCATTTCAACGAGTATGTGAACAGTTCTTCCAGCGGTCTTACTGCAGAAGACGGGATCGCCATGATGTCTGATGTTAGTAAAGTTTCGACAACTGGTGCTTTAACGCGCGACTCTTCCTTCGATAGTCTACTTGTGATCCATGAGAGGATAGGGGTTAACCTGTCGCTCTTGCGGCTTCCGAGCCCGCAGAACCAAAGTGAGTTGAACACGGTCACACGGAGCTTCGGATCGCGTGTGTCAGCAAGTTTCTTCAAAACAGGTTCAGCATAGACAGTGGGCATGTCACGCAGAAATTCGCACCGCTCGGCAGTGTCCAAATCCTTGAATTCATCCGTTGCAACGTGTTCGGTTAGTACAGATGTGACGAGATCTTTTGGGGCAGCGATGCTTCTGCGTACTTCGGCCTTTTCCTTGATGATCTCCGGGTAGAAGGGGAGCAGTTTTTGAAACACGATTCTAACCGGCTCGTATACTTTCAGACACCCCACTGCAACGTAGCCCCTCTTCAAGTCCGTATCTATTATGGTGCGCAGGAATTTTTCGTCAGGGTTGAACACGCCCTTCGGGAATGTTTCAAACAGCTTGCAGACTTCGACAGTGAGGCGCTTGTCGTCCGTGTACTTTCCCACCAGACCCGCCATAGCGTTGGAGACCGCCTTGTTGTTGTTGTTAAGATCATCTGTAAGCCATCCCGACAGATATTTGACGGTTTTTTGAACATCCTTGTCCGACGACACAGTATTCAAAAACGGCCCCGTGAGCTTTCTCAACGCTTCCGTCCTGTACTCGGGGTTTTTCCGTTGCTTCCTCAGACACCATAAGAAAGCGCCGTTGGCTTTCGGCAGTTCGTTTAAAACGTCTATAGGGAGGTGTCTGACAAGCGGTCTTGAGATAAACCACACCCCCCTGTCGGAGGCCTTGTGGGTTTTCAGGGCTTTTAGGAGCTCGGTTGGGTGGCTCGAAGCAAGCTCTCTGCAGGACCTGAACCACCTGTAGTCGAAGTCCTTCGTCGTTTTCAGTATGGTGAACAGGAACTCGGGGTATCGCACCGCTACTGACTGGTAGACTCCTTCAAGGTCTGGGTTGTTGCCCTTCCCTCTCAAGCGCTTGCTGCATTTTCCAAGGTGTTTTGTTAGATCGGCGAGACGGGGGAGCCACCTGGAGGTGAGCTCTTTGTGGATAGGATTCTTCTTACCCCGTTTCAGAACAACTATAGCGGCGTGCGCACCACCAAAGATAGGGTTCTTGACAATCTCGGTCAGGACTTCGTCTGTAGGCAAGCGGAGAAAATTCACCGCGAAGCACCTCAGGTTGAGGGGGAGATTGGTGTTCAAGAAGATTTTGTTGAGTAGTGACTGGTTCATCTTTGCAATACACTGAAGCGCCCTGCAACGCACAACCCAAGACTGGCTCTCCTCCACCACTTTTAATAGACACATCTCTTCTCCGGCATTCATGGCTGCTACCACCCCATATACAGCAGTCCAGGTGTCTTGGGACGGCAGTGTCGCAAATATCTCCGTCACGATGCGGGCCCTATCCTTCCCCAATACCGCCGCTCTTCGCATCCTCGTGTTGTGGTTCACAAGGGCCTCCATCCTACTGCGAAACTGTGTCATTTTTTTTTTTTTTTTTTTTTTTTTTGGTGCTTCCCTCCTTTTTTTTTAAATATTTTTATTCTACGGTATTCTGAAAGTCGAAAAAAAAAAAAAAAAAAAAAAAAAAAAAAAAAAAAAAGAAAAGAAAAAAAGAAGGTAAAGGGGGAAGGTTGAGCTTTGAATAGAGTGTCGGACCTCAGGATCCTTCTTTCTTTTAATCACGTTATCGGGGTGGGGAAAGTGTTCGTTTGGGGGAGGGGGGGTTAACGTCGGGAGTTAAAAACAAACACATTTTCTTTATTTTAAAGGTGGTGGAGATAACATGGAATATAAGACACAGGTATTCTCTTTCCACAGTTGACTGATGTTTTTTTTTTTTTCTTTTTCTTTTATTTTTCTTTTTCTTTGATGCACGTGGGGATGTTGGGGATTTATGTTATTTCTTTCTTTTTTTTTTTTTCTCGCTTCTTTCTTTTTATTCTATTCGCTTACACTTCATTTGTTTTCTTCCTGTTGCCTTGAAGGGCTTGCTAGGTGCCGGACTTCAGTATCTTTTTTTTCCTTTTCTTTTTTTAAATCACGTTATTTGGGTTGGAAAAATTCGTTTTTTTTTTTTTTTTTTTTTTTTTAAATTCCACTTCCGTTTCGACTTGCTAAGGCCGTACCCACTAGGTGGGTTGGAAGTGTCTCGAGACGCTCACCCGGTTGCCCGAGTACTCATGACCGTATTGGTGTTCTCATTCCACAAGCTTTGCTGGTTGTTTGGCACTTTACACTTTTTTTTTTTTTTTTTTTTTTTTGGCTACTGTGGGTGCCGGACCTCAGTATCCTTTTTTTTTTTTTTTTTTTACTATCACGTTATAGGGGTGGGGTAAAACTTGTTCAGGGGGGCTTTTTTATTTTCACTGCTGCGTCTGTCTCGTCGGCTGCTGTGGTGGGGGGTTGGTAGTGCTCTCTGTTTCTGCGAGAAACAGGATTGGGGATCAGGGATGGGATCTCGGGATTCTGAATGAATCTTTAGTGCCTCAGCCGCCTTCTGATTGGCTTGCTACTTCGGCAGGTTAGTTGGTTGTTGTGGAGTTGTTGCGGAGGGGGGCAGGTCCCCGGTGTCTTCGAGGTATTGGATTGCTTTTCGTGGGTTCTCCACAAGGATGTGTCTCAGCGTCAGGGTGTCGAAGTGTTTGTCCCTGCTTAGCCCAGTCTAGGAAGAGATGTTGGAGGGTTCGCTTCGTGTTGGGGCCGCACTTCACGCAAATTCGCTGCTCGGCGTAACCCACCTTTAGCAGGTCATGGTGCCCGGTCTTTAGCTGGTTGATCAGCACTTCCTCTTTCCTGTTCAGCCCTTCCATCTTCTTTGGTGCTTCTGTGTTTCCTGCCCACTTATTGTATGTCTTTTCCTTGTTCAATCCTGCTAATATTCCCCGCTTCCCAGCTTTTCTTAGGTGGTTCTTTGCCGCACCCATGCTTATCTTCTGTGTTGTTTCTTTGTCTCTGCCGTTGCTGGCGAGTTGGTCTGCCTTCTCGTTTCCTTCTATCCCGCAGTGGCCTGGGATAAAGCAGCATTTTTTTTCCCACACTGCTGCATCTGATTGGTCGGCTGCTGTGGTGGGGGGGCAGGTTCTCTGTTTCCTCGGGATTCTGATTAAATCATAAGTGCCTTAGCCGCCTTCTGATTGGCATGCTACTTCGGTAGGGTAGATAGTTGTTGCGGGGTTGTTGCAGAGGGGGGCAGGTCCCCGGTGTCTTCAAGGTATTTGATTCCTATTCGTGGGTGCTCCATTTACAGCGAGCTTCAACAAGATATTTAACTACCTCTCGGTGACACTTCAGTGCTGCTAAATAAACCGGTGTCCAACCGTCGTTGTTTTTAACACTTGCGTTTTGACCGAGAGTTTCAACAAGATATTTAACTGTCTCGAGGTGGCCGTTGTGTGCTGCGTGATGTACAGGCGCAAAACCTTTGTTGCATTTGACACTTGCGTCACGACCGTGAGTTTCAACAAGATATTTAACTACCTCGAGGTGGCCGTACAGTGCCCCGATATGAACTGGCTTCCTTCCGTCGTTGCATTTAACACCCGCGCCTTTCCAGCGAGTTTCAACAAGATATTTAACTGTCGCGAGGTGGCCGTTCTGTGCCGCAGTATGAACAGGTGTCCAACCGTCGTTGCATTTGACACCTGCGCCTTGACCGCAAGTTTCAACAAAATATTTAACTGTCTCGAGGTGGCCGTGCAGTGCTGCTAGATGAACCGGTGTCCAACCCTTGTTGTTTTTAACACCTGCGTTTTGACCGAGAGTTTCAACAAGATATTTAACTGTCTCGAGGTGGCCGTGCAGTGCTGCTTGATGAATCGGTGTCCCACCTTTGTTGCTTTTGACACCTGCATCCTGACCGCAAGTTTCAACAATTCTTTTGTTTTTCTTTCTTCTTTCCGAGACGCAAAGAAAGCGCGACGCCGTACCTCTCCATTCAACAAGATACTTTAGTGTCTCGAGGTGGCCGTTCTCTGCCGCTTGATGAACCGGTGTCCAACCCTCGTTGCATTTGATACCTGCGCCTTGACCGCAAGTTTCAACAAGATATTTAACTACCTCGAGGTGGCCGTGCAGTGCTGCTAGATGAACTGGTTTCTTACCCTCGTTGCATTTGACACCTGCGTTTTGAGCGCGATTTTCAACAAGATACTTAACTGTCTCTAGGTGGCCGTTTTTTGCTGCTTGATGAACCGGTGTCCAACCGTCGTTGTTTTTGACAACTGCGTTTTGACCGAGAGTTTCAACAAGATACTTAACTGTCTCGAGGTGGCCGTTATCTGCCGCAGCATGAACCGGTGTACCCTTGTTGCATTTGACACCTGCGCCTTGACCGCAAGTTTCAACAAGATATTTAACTGTCTCGAGGTGGCCGTGCAGTGCTGCTAAATGAACCGGTGCCTGACCGTCGTTGCTTTTGACACCTGCGTTTTGAGCGAGAGTTTCAACAATTCTTTTGTTTTTCTTTCTTTTTTTTGAGATGTAAAGAAAGTGTGACGCCGCACCTCTCCATTCAACAAGATACTTTAGTGTCTCGAGGTGGCCGTTATCTGCCGCAGCATGAACCGGTGTCCAACCCTTGTTGCATTTGACACCTGCGCCTTGACCGCAAGTTTCAACAAGATATTTAGCTGTCTCGAGGTGGCCGTTGTGTGCTGCTTGATGAACCGGTGTCCTACCGCTGTTGCTTTTGACACCTGCGTTTTGAGCGCGATTTTCAACAAGATATTTAACCGTCTCGAGGTGGCCGTTCCCTGCTGCTTGATGAACTGGTGTCCAACCGTCGCTGCTTTTAACACCTGCGTCTTGACCGAGAGTTGCAACAAGATATTTGACTGTCTCGAGGTGGCCGCTACCTGCCGCAGCATGAACAGGTGTCCAACCCTCGTTGCATTTGACACCTGCTCCTTGACAGCAAGTTTCAACAAGATATTTAACTGTCTCGAGGTGGCCGTGCAGTGCTGCTTGATGAACCGGTGCCTGACCGTCGTTGCTTTTGACACCTGCGTTTTGAGCGCGATTTTCAACAAGATATTTAACTGTCTCGAGGTGGCCGTTCCCTGCTGCTTGATGAACCGGTGTCCAACCCTCGTTGTTTCTGACGACCGCGTTTTGACCGAGAGTTTCAATAAGATACTTAACTGCCTCGAGGTGGCCGTTATCTGCCGCAGCATGAACAGGTGTCCAACCCTTGTTGCATTTGACACCTGCTCCTTGACAGCAAGTTTCAACAAGATATTTAACTGTCTCTAGGTGGCCGTTCTGTGCTGCTTGATGAACTGGCGTTGAACCGTCGCTGCTTTTGACACCTGCGTCTTGACCGAGAGTTTCAACAAGATATTTAACCATCTCGAGGTGGCCGTACACTGCTGCTTGATGAACCGGTGTCCAACCCTTGTTGCTTTTGACACTTGCACCTTGACCGCAAGTTTCAACAAGGTATTTAACTGTCTCGAGGTGGCCGTTCCCTGCTGCAAGAATAACCGGTGTCCCACCGCTGTTGCTTTTGACATCTGCTTCGTGACCTCGAGTTTCAACAAGATATTTAACTGTCTCGAGGTGGCCGTGCAGTGCTGCTAGATGAACCGGTGTCCAACCGTCGTTGTTTCTGACAACCGCGTTTTGACCGAGAGTTTCAATAAGATATTTAACTGTCTCGAGGTGGCCGCTCCGTGCTGCAGCATGAACAAGTGTATAACCGTCGCTGCATCTAACACCTACGTTGCAATCGCTAGTTTCAACAAGATATTTAACTGTCTCGAGCTGGCCTTGAAGTGCTGCTAGAAAAAGCGGTGTCCTATCGTCGTTGCATTTGACACCTGCGTCGTTACCGCGAGTTTCAACAAGGTACTTTAATGTCTCGAGGTGGCCGTTTTTTGCTGCTTGATGAACCGGTGTCCTGCCGTCGTTGTTTCTGACAACTGTTTTTTGACCGAGAGTTTCAACAAGATACTTAACTGTCTCGAGGTGGCCGTTCTCTGATGCTTCATGAACAGGTGTACAACCGTCGTTGCTTTTGACACCAGGGTCCTGGTCGTAAGAAGAGACGAGAGCAGCCACAGCCTCGACACAGTTGTTTTCGCGAGCTGCATAGTGCAGGGCCGTGTAACCATCGCTGTCCGTTGCACCAGGGTCAACACCCCGCTCCTTAATAAGATCCCTCATCTCCTCAAGGTCCCCTTTTGAAACAGCGCCGATCAATGCAAGCCTCCCCTCCTCTTTTGTGAGGGTTGTAGCAGGTGGGTACATGGTTGTTGTTGTTGTTGTTGTTGTTGTTGTGCAGGTAGCTGAATGTTGTTGAAAGGGAAAAGAAAGGAAAAATAACAAGTAAAACCGAGAGGGGGGGAAGAGATGTCGCCGTCACATGCAAGCAGGGTTTGGGCTGCTTCGTTCGGAGGATGCACCTCGCCATGCAATGCACGACAGTGGCCGCAAGCTCGCGGCCACGCTTGCGGAGCGCCTTAGGATGTCTGAGAGGTCTTTCAAAGTGGGTCTCGCCTTCGCTCACCTGACGGCATCCAGTTCCTCTTGTAGCAAGACCGGACCAAAACCCCGTGTTAATCTTTTCATTCCTTCGTGGCAGTTTTTTTTTATTATTTTTTGTTCTGAAAGTTGAAAAAAAAAAAAAAAAAAAAGAGGTAAGGGGGGGAGGGTTGAGCTTTGAATAGAGTGTCGGACCTCAGGATCCTTGCTTCTCTTAATCACGTTATCGGGGTGGGGAACTTGTTCGTTTGGGGGAGTTTAAAACAAACACATTTTCTTTATTTCTCTTTTTGGGGGGGGCTTTTTTTTTTTCTTCTTTTTTTTTAAATTCCACTTTTTTCGACTTGCGCAGGCCGCACCCACTAGGTTGGTTGGAAGTGTCGCGAGACGCTCACCCGGTTGCCCCGGGTACTCATGATCGTAATCAAAAACTTTTTCGAATATAAAGAAGAAGAAAAAAAAAGCCGCTGAAGAGCGGCCTTTCCCCCTCCCCTTTTGAAAAAGGAAAAAAAGCGTCGGTTGATTGTTGTTTGTGCACAGCCGGGGGTTAACCTAAGCAATGCTACCACTACTCTTTTTAGCACTAACAATTCATTATCAATATATTATTTTTGTTGTTCAAGCAAAAAAAATAAAAAGGGATTCCTTCCTTATGTTATGTTCAGTCCTCCTTTGCCTCAATGTTGGAGAGGTGAGGGAAGGGGAGGAGAGCAGGAGAGGGCACGAGGGCGGTGGGCTGTGTGCTGTGGAGGACGGAGGCGATGAGGAGGGAGGAATGCTCTGCTTGCCTGATGGGGTTCACGTTCTTCTGCACGACAGTGTTCATGAGGGACCTGTCGAAGAAGTGTACTGCTGGGGTCACCACGTGCAGGTATGTGTGCGCAAGCGGAACTGCTCCCGACTTTGAAAGGGAGTCCAGCAAACGGTACGCCTTCGCCGTCTCGTCCGCCTTCTCCAGCGTAACTGTCTCCTGCTCTGCGAGGAGCGACTTGTGCATCTTCTTCGTCCATCTCTCGCCTGTCAGGATTGTGCCCGCGTGCAGTGCCGCTTCCTTGTCGTACTTCTTCAGCATCTCGTTCAGCCTCTTCGGGAAGGACCTTACCTCGTCGATGAGATGCGGAGGGCGCCCATCCTCCTCCCCCTCGAGGGCCATTTGCCCCATCATATCATCCAGCTTGTCTACTTCCATCCCTTCCGTTCCCTTTCCCTTTTCCTTTCCCTTGAGCGGCCTCCGCTCTTCGTCGCATGGAAGTAATGCCATCTCATCTAGCGAGGAAGACGGATGGACAAGACGCGGACCCTTTTCTTTTTTGTCTTTTTTGGCTTTTTTGGACGTTTTCCGTTCTATCCCCCTGTCCATTTTCGACTTCGACAGTTCGTATTGCTCGTAAAACATTCTCTTGCGTGGTTTCTCGCTGCTGCTGCCATCGTCCACATAAGCATCGCGCATCTTCTTCTCCTTCAGCTCCGCCTCCTTTGCGGCTTGTATCATGTCGAAGACCCTGCGGACATGCTTCCTCACGATCTCGACCTTCTCTGCGGTGTGCTCCTTCAGGTTGCTGCCGAGGGTGTCGCTCTCCTCGGAGAACATGATGAGGTCCGGGGGGATGTGGTAGTCGATGAAGAGCTGCAGGATGCTCTGCGTGAGCTCCACCTCCTTCGTGAGGGACGCCGTCGGGAGCTTCAGAAGCTCCTCCAGCTGCGGTTTGATCTGGATCACCGCGACCCCGAACAGGCTCCCCTCCAGCTGCATGACCCTGTAGGCTTCTGCGAACTCCTGCTGCTCCGGCGACAGTGACGACACAGCCACCTCGAACGCCTTTGGTGTCGGGATCGCCTCCACCTCCAGAGGGATCCGCACCTCGTCCTTGTCCTTCACGATCAAAGCGTTCGACGGGAGGAACTCCTTCCCGGGGCCCAGTTTTCCCAGCATCACCACGTAGCAGCTGAACTGCCTCGCCGCCGCCTTCAGCACCCCGCGCACCCCCCGCTCCGACTCGAACGCATGGCTCACCCAGCAGTGCGCCTCCAGCTCCGCTTCCATCGTCACCACCGTCGAGCTGTTGATCCGAGCCGTCGTCTCCTGCCTCCCGAACACCCGCTGGAACATCTCCACAGGTCGCTCCTCTTCTCCCTTGCTGTTGTTGCAGTCGAGACTGATGACTCCCTCAGGGTAACACCCCTCCCGCCTCACCGAGTGGCAAAACATCCTCGGGCGGTACTGCTCGTTGAAGAAGCTCGCGTAGTGGTGCTGCATGTACTCCCCGAAGTCGGCGGGGGCCAGCTGCCGGCCCACAGCCTGCTCCAGCTGCCGCATCAGCGTCGCCTCCAGGTACTCCACACCGTTCCGGTACGAGAGGGACAGCTCCATCATGTGGTTCAGCATCGTGAGGAAGTGCTCCTCGCGACGGGTGCACAAGGCTGCTGTTTTTGTCCCTGTTGCAGGTCCACCTTCGCTGCTGCTGCTGCTGCTGCTGCTGCTGCCATTGTCTGCAACAACAACAAGATCATCATCATCGTCATTATCATTATCAGCAGCAGCAGCAGAGTGAAACGTGGGGAAGGAATCCATCTGTGCAGCGAGGAGGGAGCTTGGGAGCGGGGGTGTCCCTGTGTCCTTCCGCAGCACGGGGGCGACAGGGTCGAAGATGGAGTCCGGGTCTGTGGCCTCCTTGGAGGGGTGGCTGGGGAGGTTGGTGCGGAACACATCCCACACACGGTTCGTCCACACGTAGACCCCCGCGAACAGGTCTGACAGCTCCTCCGTCGGCTTGTTCCTTCGCGGCGTGTGCGTCTCGTCGCTGCTGCGGTCGATCTCCACCCTTGCCGCCTCGCCGTCCTTCCCCAGAGCCCTCACCAGGAAGCTGATGTCCACGTCCACAGGCTTTGCAGTCGTGCTCTCGGGGTGCGGAGGGGTAGCCTTCCCCTTCAATGTCTTCAGGGTCGTCTTGCACGTCGCCACAGAGATGGGGACCGCCTCCTTCACCCCTGCATCCGAGCCCTTGTACAGGGACAGGCTGTAGGTCCCCTCGAAGCCCCACGAGTGCTCCGTCACCTTCAGCACCGTCTTCGTCGACTTCTTCGTTGACTTCCTTCCCCTCTTCGCCGCCGTCTCCGTCACCAGCTCCACAGCAGGTTCCACCTCCTTCGTCTCCTTTCCGAAGTATTTGCAGCTCGTCTTCATCTCGAACCGCAGCATCACCGCCTCCCCGTCCCTTCCCCAGCCGACAGCCTTCTCCCGCACCGAGTCTGTCACCCCTATCTGCCCTGCTGCGTTCCACCATCCCCCCACAGCCACGGCCCCGAGGAACTCGGCCAATAAATACTTGTCTTCGTACTTGTGCTCCGCCTCCCGCAGCGTCAGCACAGGGTCCTTCGCCTCCCCAAGGATCCGCTGCACCTTCTGCACAACCTTCTCTAGCTTCGCAGTGAAGGCAAGGTCGCTGTAGAACATCTTTGTATTGTTTGCTACGTGTGTGTGTGTGTGTGTGTGTGTGTGTCCTGGGGGTAGAAAGTAAAGATTATTGTTCTTGCAGAAGTGCGAGGTAGGTAATTGGACAAAAAAAAAAAGAAGAAGAAACCAGCTGCAGAGCCCACGATATCACATTTCTTTTTTTAAATAGAAAATATATGGATAGAGAATGGTGTAGGTAAGAAATCGCTTTTGCGTAAGAAGAAGAAAAAAAAAAGAAGAAGAAGAACTTTTGATATTTGCTTTTTTTTTTTTTCCTTTTTTTTTTTTTTTTTTTTTTTCCCGCTGATCATCCTTCTTTTTTTTACCTATCCATCTTTCCTTCTGCGGAGAGGGGGGGTAAGTGCAGCCCGAGAAATGTGGATTTAAGTTAAAACCCTTGGTGAATAAAAGGGGAGGGAGGGCGAGGGATTGTAGACCATACTAGGAGCTCAATATTGACGCAAGATAAAAAAAAGGGGGCAACCCCCCCCCCCCCCCCAAACGAATTTCAAAATAAAAAGCAAACACTCAACCAGGGTTGGCAATATTAAGATCGGAGAAGTGTAAAAAAAAAAAAAAAAAAGAAAAGAAAAAGAAAAAAAGAGAAAAAAAAATCGAAAGAGGTATGTGATTTCCTTTCCCCCCCTTTTTTTTTTTGCCCCCCCCTCCGTTTTGGTTTTATAACTGCAATAAGTTCATAAAAAATGGAGCCGGTTGATTTGTTATTTGGCACAGCCCGGGGTTAACTTGTAGAGGGATAAAGCCCAGCAATGCTCTTTTTAGCACTAACAATTCATAGTCAATATATTGCTTTCTTCTTCTTTTTTTTTTTCTCTTGTTCATGCAAAAATTAAAAAAAAAAAAAACCCCGTCCCCCAACACTAATGCCCCTTAAATGATGCCCAGGTACCACCGCCTGTACGTTTTTTTTTTTTTTTTTTTTTTTTTTTTTTTTTTTTTCCCGCACACCTTTTTGCCCACCATTTCCTCTTCCTCCGCCTTTTACAGGGTTGCCAGGGGGGACACCTCTGTCGTTGTGCCCCGGGGCGTTCCCCCACTTCATGGCAGCACCGCTAAAATTCCCCTTGTTCCCCGTGTGGCTTGCAGAGTGGGCCGTATTTTGCGGAGCCCCCTTGAAGCTCCCCCAACCCTCGCCGCCGCCGCCGCCGTTGTTGTTCCCACGGTACCCCTTTCCGGAGCTCTTTCCTCCACCACCGCCACCACCACCACCACCTTTTCCCTTCCCCTTCCCTCCTTTCTGTTGTGAGTTCCTCACCCACGCTTCCTCCCTCGCCTGCCTCTGTTCTTCGTAGTACTTATCCAGAAACTCTTTCGCGTACCGGTGCCTAGGCTGAGGCTCCTACGTTGTAGTTTCGTTTAAAAAAAAAAAAAAAAAACGAAAGAAATACCGTGTAGCCCGATCGGGCGCTGAAGTACCCTTGGACCGCTTGGGCAGACTTCTTAAAGTTGATGAACTTGT
>OZ025754.1:125000-284815 GCA_964019335.1 Diplonema japonicum
ATATATATATTTATTCTTCCCCCACGAGAAGAGAAAGGAAAAAAATTCATTTTTATGATAGGGGGGGGGAAAGAATGAAAAGGAAGGGAGGGAAGAAGAAAAATGTCGACAGACTGAAAAATCCATTTCCTCCCCCTTTTTTTTTCTTCTAAAATGGGCTAAAAAAAAAAATTCTTTTTTTTTTTTAAAAAATTATTCATCCTCACCATCTTCGTCTTCATCATACTGTGTAATTATTATTATTATTATTATTTTTAAATATTTTTTCCCCCCCCTCCCTCACACACCACTTCGGTGATGGCTTTCTTAAAAGCCTTTTTCAACTCGGGGTCCTCATCATCCCATTTCTGCTTCTTGCATAACGCCCTTCTTATGGTGCCGATCGTAAGGTCCTCTGATTCGTCAGCATCGACAAATTCCTTAACGATTTTTTTAATCTTGCTGAACGGGGCAGGAAGCGCCTTGGATGCAGAGCGCTTCTTGCCGGATTCTTTAACATCCGTTGCCTTGCTGGGGAGTTTTTTGTCAGGGTCTCGTCGGTACAGGGTTAGGGTCACATTTCCATTCCCACAGGCAAGCTTGCCTGTGGCAGAAGCTACGGTAGTTGAAACCCCAGAAGATGTTTCTCCATAATCACCGGTCGCGTCCATGAGAATGGTCATGATGCCCTCTGGAGACATAGTATAGGTAACACCCCTGCAATTCGCTGAGAGAGGAGCTGGTTTTGAGGCAGGTTCGGTTTTCATTTTCGAGTCCTTACATGTCATTGTGAAGGTGAGCTTGAGGTCCTTGAAGGGGTCCGGGCATTGGTACGCCCCTAGGCTGCTGGATATCATGTAGGAGTTACCCGATTTCACCTTTTCCGTGAACGTTTTGTTGAATCCTATAATCGCTCGGATAATTTTTTTTTGGGGGTCGGCCTCGAGCTTCATGTTGTGTGAAGGCGCACCTGTCATCATTTTTGCAGGGTTTATCTCAGTTTTCCCGTTTGTCGTCACGTTCAGACCCACTGTTACATTAGATTTTGCGAGTTTTCGTGGGCCGCGTGTTGAGGCGATAAGAATGGACGATCCGTTTTTCGATTCTGAGCCTTCTTTTGTTACGTCGCATTTCATTGTGAGGATTGTACCGTTCAAACTCCACTCGATGTTTTCGCCGCCCGGATCTTTCCAGTCTTTCAGGCCTGCCTTGTCGAACTTTTCCTTGAGCTTTGTGTACACGTTCAGGCCGAGTCGGATTCCGCTGGTGCCTAGCTGTAAGTTTCCCGAGGCAACTGTGATCGACTTCCCTGTTGAGGATTCGCCGAAGGTTTGTGTGAGATCGACTTTTAAGACCAGCGTGCTCTCTCCTTCAAGGGATAGTTTTACATTTTTTCCCACTTCCATTTTTTTTTTTTTTTTTGCTTTTTTTCTTTTTTTTTTGGGGGGGAAAAAAAAAGAAAAAAAAAGAAAAAAAAAAAAAGCGTCGTAAAGGAGAAAAAAAAAAGGGGGAGTTTTTTTTTTTTTTTTTATATTACTTGTAACTGAATTTCGTCTATTACATTGTTTCCCTTCCTCTCCCCCCCCCCTTTTTTTTCCTTGGCGCTCTTTTTTTTGTTTTCAACAACCACAACAAAAGAAAGAAGAAAGAAAAAAAAGGATGGGGGAGAGGGGGGGGGGGGGGGGGAATACAGAAAAAAAGGGGGATAAAAAGTACCAGATTTTGCGACTATTATGTACTGTGAAATAAAATAAAAAAGGGGGGTCCAAAAAGACTGGGTACAAAAAATTGAAAGAAAAAAAAAAGAAAAAAAGGTACATAGTTCCGCAGCACATAGTGCATAAACAATAATCCCAAAATCCGGTAAAAGAAAAAAAAAATCTCATGGGGGAAGAAGGGGTAAATATTATGTCATATCTTACGAGAAGGGTGCGTGAGTTGGCCGCGACCAGGAGGGAGAAAAAAAAAGTACAGGAAAAAAAAAAGAAAAAAAAAAGGGGGGCAAGGGGGTGTGCAGGTGTATAAGTTGTGGAGAGAACAGCCACCAGTACATTCTTGTTTTGACCTTGCCCTCTCACCCCCCTCCCCCCCTTTTTTTCTGTGCCGTATAAAGAATTCTAAAAAAAAGTAGAGGCAAGTATTTTTTTTTAATTTTTATTTTAGTAAAAAAGCAAAAAAAAAAAAAAAAAAAAAAAACAAAAAAAATACTTACCACTGAAATATGCTCCATATATATTTTTTTTTTCTCTTCAACTTTTCTTTTTTCCCCAACCCCCCCAAAACAAAACGAAGTGGGGGCGTATCACACTTTTCTTTCAAACTTTCAAATTATCTTCGCATTCCTTTTTTTTTAACGTCTCCTCCCCTACTCCTTCTCCTTCACTTCAAAGAGACTCATCGGGCACACCTCCGTGAGTACATTTTTTTTTTTTTTTTTTTTTTTTTTTTTTTTAAATAAAGGGGACGTGATCGCAAAAAAAAAAAAAAAAAAAAAAAAAAAAAAAAAAACAAATTACGCCCCTGGCGGGGGAGTGGGAGACCTCACAGATCTTCGATTCTGTGTCTTTCCGAACACAGACCTCCGCTCTGCAGGCTGTGAAATAGTACGGGACTTTGAAGGTAAATCGGCTACGGTGTGCGGCACGCTGCTGGACTCGAAAGATTTTTTAAACCGAGCAGGGTGCTCGGTAGGTGCGAGAGACAAGGAACCCTGCCCGCCGGTAGAGCTGGAAGGGTTCCCCACCATGAGGTTCAACACGGAACGCTGCTTGTGGCACAGCCACTCGACCACCTCTTTGTGCTTTTTTACATAAGTTTCCTTAACAGACTCCATTTCCCGTGCGTGGTCCACCTCAATTGTTGCTATTCTCTTCCCCATTTCACCCTCGGATTTCTTAAGCGATCGGACTAGTTCTACCAGCCCGCGGAGAAGCTCCTCGGTATCACCTTTACCTGTGGAGTCCTTACCAAACTCTTGCTGGATGTCTCCCATGAGGTCTGAAGGCAATTCTGTGGAATGTGAGGCGGTAGTGGGGCTCGAGGGCTGTGGAGCAGATGTCGGTTTTTTATTATGCGGCGCTGTGGGTGCTGGGTGTGAACCTTGTTGTTGTTTCCCTCCAGACGCGGATTTTTTAACGGAAGCGTTGGCCTTTGCGAGAGATTCCTCGAGGGTTTTTATCTTAGCTTTGTATGATGAGGCCAGGCTGGCTTCTTTCTTGTAGCTTTCCAGCTCGGCCTCCATTTTTTTTGACTTTTTTTGAGCTTTTTCCGTCTCGCGGGTTGCGGCTGCGAGCTTGCCCTGCAAGCTCATCATCCGTTTGAGATCAGTTTGCTTCTGAAGCTTAACTTGTTCTGCCCCGTCGATCGCTTCCTCGTACTCTGCCACGAGTTTACTAATTTGAACATCTTCATCATCTTCATCTTTCCCCCCGTTCAGACATTTTGAACGCTTCTGTGCAGCGCTGGATTTGTAACCGTGAGCCCCGCCGTAGTTTATAGAAAGCATGCCGGAAGAGGATATGTTTCGAGGAGCTTGTTGGTGAACTCTTGAACCTTCTCCTTCAGCGGCCGTGATCATTACTTTGATCGGGGACTCGGGTTTTGCCTTGGTTTCGGCCACCTGGTCGGCCTTCCAGTCTTTTTCCCCGGGGCTGAGGTAGTACGCGCGCTTCCCTGCAGCCCGTCGCTCCGCCTCCGTGGTGGTCCGTCGGGGGGTTTTTCGCGGGTCGTTCCAGGTGGTTTGTTTGGAGTTGTGGTCGATGAAGTACACCCTCCCATCGTCCGTTGATCGTATCTCCCTGGTTTTTTTTTTTTTTTTTTTTTTTTTTTTGTGGGTCATCATACCATCCCTCTGGTAGTGGTTCGTCTGCCGTGTCGATGTCGGGTGATAGTGCTACAGTACCTTTTTTTTTTTTTTTTTTTTTTTTGAGAAATCGAAAAAAAAAAGGGGGGGGGAATTTTTTTTTTAATACCCTCCGCCACGTGTTTGTTGATCTTTATCGAGTTTTTCACGTTGGCCTTCTTCAAGGCGGTCGCGAAGGCCAGTGATTCGGTGTCAACACCTCCCTGTGAGGGTAAAAAGTTGAAGTGTTTCTTAAAAAAAAAAAAACACACCCTAGTACATATAATACAAGCAGTGTGCACATTACCGCCCGTAAGCGAGGGGTGCAAGTAGTAAGGGATGCCGTCGGTGGGGAGATCATCTTTGTTCTGCACGGAGTTTCTTTTTTTTTTTCTTTCCCCCCCTTAACATACCTGCGACTCGACGAGGGTTAGAAGGGAGAGAAGCCCCCGGTAGGAAGCAGGTGCTTCGGTGGTAGGAGGGAGAACGCATCCCAGATCTATCAAGTGGAGGTGCGCAGTGTGAATGAGGGTGAGCCCGTCATCCATCACCTCCCTGCGTTCCACGGACACACGGAAGATGGTGGTCGCTCGGTTGTGGTAGGTCTGGTTCTCAAGGCCAACATCAACGAGCTCCATGGCTGCTTCTCTTTGAGCCTCGACTTCTTCCGCACCGTGGGTTTTGACACAACCCTGCTGGTTGACAAATGAGATATTCACGTTGTCCGGGTTGATGATGTCACGAATGACCTCGTCTACCAGTTGCAAGTAAGATATTTTAACGACGAAGTGGCACCTGGTGCCGGATTTTCGTTGCATTACTCCGATCTTTCCATAGACCTGGTCTATGACCCGGGGGATTACACCGTAGTTGTCGGGTTTTCCCAGCATGGTGTAGGATTTCCCGGTTTCGCTGTTCCCATAGACCATTATGCACCCGTGGACTCCTTCAAGAACACCATCTACAATTTGAGCGATCTCTTTAGAGTATGCAGCGTCATTGTCCTGGTCTGGTCCCAGGACGTCGTCGACCTTCACGGCGGTCGGGCCTCTTCCTACTGTTTTGTCTTTTACGCTGTAGCCGTGGCCCTGTCCTGTTTTCCCGTTGGTTCCTCGTGTCACTCTTACTATGACGTGAACGGGAGTTTCTCGGTCTGCCATTTTTTTTTTTTTTTTTTTTTTCCCCACCCCACCCCCGCCCCCCGCCTCACCCCCGCCTCTCTGCCACCCTCTCCTTTATGTGATTAGCTTATTTCCATTAAAAAAAAAAAAAGGGAATAAAAAAAAATTTTTTTTTTACGTTCGCTGAGAAAATAAAACATGCACACTTTTTTTTTTTTTTTTTTTCCCCCCTACCAGAGCCAGTTTTTTTTTTTTAACGTGGGAAAAAAAAAAAAAAAAAAATCAAACAAGAGCAGCGATGAGTTTCTCATTTTCAGCTTTGATCTGCTGCATCTCGGCGGGTGCGAACTTACTAATGCGATCGTAAGTGTAGAACCCGTCGCACTCCCGCTCTACATCAGAGAGCTGGGTGAACACCGAGGCCGACGTCTGCTTCTGAAATCCCGCAAGCGCCGATATCTGTTCTGCATAGGCCGTCAGAAACTGCGCAGACGTGTTGAACACGGAGTAAGAGTAACACAGGTTAGGCCACCATTCATGACCCTCCACAAAAAGACCAAAACCACCCCATTCCCCATACATTGCATATTGCGTAGGAAGCGCACTGTTCGGCTTAGGGTTAGGATAGTTGTGAACATCATTAACATCAGCAAGATGTTCGTTGTTCGCAGGCCCACCTGAATCACCATCAAGAAGCCTGCTGGAGTCCAAGCTTCTCGCGTATGTTACCATCTCTGGCAGGTCGGAGAAAATATCCTTCATGTCCTCCTCGTTGAAAATAGTCCATTGGACTATACAAGGGTGGTTCCTCTTGCCCTCCACCATCGCCGTGAAATCAGCTTTGTAAAGTTCGAAATCCGACGCGTTCCCGTGCGGGCTCCCGTATTTCTGAACGGCATCCTGAAACACAATCAGCCCGAGGGTGTCAGCGTAGTAGTACCACCGCTCCATGTTTACCTTTTGGTGGAGACGGACCAGGTTAAAACCGTAGTCTTTTACAGCTTGAAGATCGAATTGAATCGATGCCTCTGTGGGGGGTGTGTACAAACCATCAGGCCAGAAGGATTGGTCTAACCATCCGTGGAGGTATATCGGCTTCCCGTTCAGCAGCGGCCTGGAAACATTGTTGATGTCCTTCCCCAACACGATCGTTCGCAGACCGACGTACGTTTTGACAGAATCCGTGTTGTGCGTCAGTGTAACGTTGTAAAGAAATGGTGACGCCGGCGACCAGAGTTTTGGGTTCGGGACGGCTATTTTTAAAAAGGTTCCAGCAGGGCCGGTTGCCTCAGCTACCTGTGTTGTACCGTCATACAGTGTAACGGTGACATCTCCGCCGTCGGTTGTGTTTACCAAGTATTCTACACTCAGCAGATCGACATTTGTACGATAAGATGTAATGCGGCTGTCAGGAACGGATTCAAGCCAAACTGTTTGCCAGATCCCTGACGACGGGGAGTATGTATCGCCGCTTGGCGTTCGAACCGCGGACACCCTTTGCTTCCCGAACGGCTGCGTTCCCCAATCGCTCGGATCGTACGAAAAAACAAGAATTTCGTTGTCCGTTGCCTTCAAATGCGCGGTGATATCGAAATAGAAGGCGTCATAACCCCCCGTGTGGGTTGGAAGCTGTACACCGTTGACAAAAACAGTCGCTTGCCAATCGACCGCCCCGAAGTGCAGGAGAACCGTCTTACCCTGCGTGAATTCAGAAGGTGCGTTGAATATTTTTCTGTACCACAAGCGGAAGTTCCAGGAGTTCAAACCGCGGGGAATGTCGTCCATCCCCATCCCTGTAATCCAGAACCCACTCAAGCAAGATTCTGGTGGGTAAGGCACCACGATTTTTTTCGTGAAGTTGGTGGGCGGGGTTGGGACTTTTGAGCCTTCTCCTCCCGCTGGCTGGAAGTCCCACCATCCGTTGAGGTTTAACCAAGTGTTTGAGGGCCGTTCCATCATTGGTAGTGGGTGGTACTCGTTGTGCGGTTGCGTCGAGTTTGGGTTCGTTTTTGCGCCTTCGTCCGTGACCAACGGGCAGTACCCCCTGTCGGACCCGTCACCGTTAGGGGCTGTGTATTGAAAGATCCCGCACTGACAGGTTACCCCTGCTGCGACACCAATCGTTGTTGCCATTATCGTCAATAGTTGGTGTAGCATTCTTTTTTTTTTTATTGTCCTTTGTGTGCGAAACTTTTTTATTTTTGGAATTTGAAAGAATAAAAAGGGGGGGGGGAGTGGAAAAAAAAAAGTAATTGTTTTTTTTTTTGTTAATAAAGAAATATTTAAAGGGAAGGAAAAGGGAAAGGAAGAAGGGGGAAGGGGTGTTGTGGAAAAAAAAAAAAAGAAACCGGAGGAGACAAAATAAGGAGGGGAGGGGGGGAGGAGGTGACGAAAAAAGTAATAAAAAAAAACACCTTGGGAAACACAAAAACTCTTTTACAGCTTTTTTTTTTCTTTCTTTCTTGCTTCTGAATTTCTTCTTTCCCCACTTTTTTCTTTTACCTCGCTCTCTTTCCGAGAGGGGGGGGGGGGGGGGAGAGGAATGGAAGGAGGTGCCATTTTTGTGGTGTAAATGAGGGGGGGGGGGGGGGAGGAAAGAAAAAGTAAAATTTATAACGAACAAACTATGGCAAAGTAAGAATTTACTACCCCCCCCTTTTTTTCATTTCCCCTCTTTTTAAGCCATCTCCCGCTTTTTCTTCTTCTTCCTCCCCCCCCCCCCCCCTTTTTTTTCTTCATCATTCGCCTGCAGATACCCCTGCCAATACATTTCTTTTTTCGGGCAACACCAACAAAAAAAAACAAGGGGCAAAGAATAAAAAAAAAAAAAAAAAAAAACATGCGAAAAAAAAAAAAAAAAATTGCTTTCCCATGTGTGTAAACACATAGAATACTTCTTCTTTTTTTTTTTCAATCTTCAGGGGGAAGAAGTTTCACCTTTTTCGCACCGCTCGCCGTGCTGCCCTTATCTTCATGAATCGTTGCAGTTTCCACAACCGTGTCGTTTTGTATTTTCCCCTCCATCGACGTCACAAGCTGGTGGATCTCTTGCAAGGTGGAGTGGAGCTCCTGGAGCTGCTGGTTGTTCGGCCCAGGTTCCATGGTGGGCTTGCGTTCTGACTGTTGTTGAAAAAGAAGTTTGTTCTTCAATGAGGTCTGAATGTCGCTTTCCTCAGGCGTGAGGTAACGGCTTGAGGGAAGCGACATCATCCTCGCCCTGTCTTTAATCCCAATAGAGTCAGATCGAAGCATCGATTTGCAAACATCAATAGTCTCGTCATCCTCCGTAAAATTCGCCAAAGGCACAGTCCCAGGAGCAATGAGCGAGCTTATATACGGATTCGTGGCTGCCGACGACTTCCTTCTTGCAAGGGAGCGTAACACTTCAGAAGAATATCCGTAAGATTGAGCCATAGAACTCTGTCGTGAGTGGGACCCTATAAAACTTGGCGCGTTGGACGACGATGATGAAGACGATGTGCTGTTGTTTGATTCTTGATGATGCTTGCTGTTGTTGCTGTCGCTGTCGTCCGGTTTCGCCGGGGTCGTGCCTTGAGCTTCCTTCCGTGCTCGAATCTCGCTTTGAATTTGCTCGTTGAATTCCGGGAAACTATCAAGAATTGTGTGAAAATCCGCTTTGTCAAGCCGGAACAAATCACAGTATGTCAAGGCTCTGATGGACGCTGTTCGTAACGTTTCCACCAATAACGCAACTTCTCCGAAAAAACCGCCTTTTTTGATGGTTGCCAAATACATTCCGTCTGCTGACAGAACGTCCGCGTAGCCGTGACCCATAAAGAACATTTCTGAACCAACGTCGCCGGCGGTTATGATGTACTGTCCAGGGGCAAAAACAACGTTTTTTAAGCCTTCGGCAAGGGCGACTTTGCATTCTTTGTTCGCACTTTTGAACATTTCAACGGTGCCGATGAACTTTATCCTTACGTACAGCCCGATGTGCTGCTGCATGGAGACGGGGAGGCCGTCGATGATCTTGGAGTAGGAGGAGCCCACGTTGTGCTGCAGGATGTGGTTCTGAAAGGCGAGCACCTCTTGTTGCAGGGATTTCGGGATGTTGAAGTACTTCATGACCGCTAGCGTCTCCATCATCCTGGCCTTGCGCTCGGATTTGATGTTGTGTGATTGCATGATCTTCGACAGTTTACCTTTTTTTTTTTTTTTTTTTTTTTTTTTTTTTTTTTTTTTTTTTTGTTGTTCATTGACAACAACAACAACACACCGATAATTGCCGCGTTTGCAAACGTGCCAAAAATGAACAGGAAGCAGGCGAAAACCCGTTCTTGTGTGGTTTTCACTTCTACGTCGCCGTAGCCCACAGTAGTGACTGTGTTTTTTTTTTTTTTTTTTTTTTTTTTTTTCCCCCCACCCCGCAAACCAGTGTACAAAACATAGTAGGCCGCGATAGTGTAGGACTGCGACTCGTACTTCCTGTCCTCGATCAGCGCGAGCCGGACGATGACCAAGAGGTGCAGGGAGAAGATGGTCCAGAACAACAACTGCACCAGCGGGACCACCTGGTAATACACATAGATATACCTCGCGGAGATCGCTTCCGGGTTCACCTGTTCGAAGTAAGAGTAAGCCCGCACCGCCTTCAACACAGTTAAATGATATACAACCTTGTGCGCATCATTAAACCCCGCCAGATAGCACACGATATGAATGGGGGCCGCTGCAAGAAAATCCATACAAAACCACGTTTTAACGTAGTTTACTATGGTGTTGGAGGTGGATTTCGCCTCCAGGCCAGCAGAAACCACTACAGAGGTTTGCATCTTGGCTCGTATTGCAATGTCAATCATGAACAGCAGGGACCCAAGGCAGTCGAACGGGAGGTTTATTGTCGGGGACCAGTTGTCGTAGATATCATTCAGGGAAACGGAAATTTCGAAGTAAAGAGTGACGAGGAGGAGGATGAGCTCCCAGATGGGCACCCACGAATCATCCGCAAGGATCCCCGAGGTTTTCTTAGCCTTTTCAATGTGCTGCTGCGTCTCCGCTGTTTGGTTCATTATATTGTCCTCATTGTCATCTTCTTTAACTGGTTTATTGGGTTTTTGGGTTTGAAAGGCGCGCACGGCCTGTGCGAACCTGGGTAAAACACGCAGCTTCTCTTGAGCAGACAGGCTCCCGCATCCACTTTGTATCGATTTTGTGTCGCTCAGTACCGTGTCTGCCGTGCTCCGGCTGACTGAGTCCTGCCCGCTGACCTCGTCGTCCATTGCCCCATGTAAAAAGCCCTTCCCCCTCTTTTTCTTTTTTTTTTTTTTTTCTCTCTCTTTTTTCCCCCTGTGTTTCTCTTTTTGAGAATTTAAAAAAAAAAAAAAAAAAAAAAAAAAAAAAAAAAAAAAAAAAAAAAAAAAAAGCATTTCAATTTCCCCTCCCCCTCCCCCTCTGGAAAGAGAGACTACTTTTACTACTTGTAAATTACACCCTCTTTTTGAAAGACAGCATCTTGTGGAGCACGATGGTACGAAGCATGCATGAGTTCTGCAGTGTGGGGAACAACGCCAGGTCCTCATCGACCGACGCTTCGGTAGTTGTGGTTGTTGCAAGGCTGTCGGCCTCATCCGATTCTTCGGTCTGCGTTTGTGTGTCGCAGCTATAAGAAGATGGAGGAGGAGACGGGGATGGAGGAGGTGGAAGAGAATCTGGCGTTAAACAAGCTGAAGACAATGAAGGGGGAACACTGGACTCTGGCACGGATTGTGTCCGGGACGTGCCAAGAAGTGATGGAGGCACCGTGACGATTGGTTCTGAAGCACCCCGCTTCTTTGGGGTCTCCCGGACCTCTTTTTTTTCGGGTTTTTTCTTTTTTTTTTTTTTTTTTTGAAAACATTTCCGATCCCGCTCTGCTTTTTTGTACTGCATTCCGAATTCCCTCCGATCCGTCTCGTCCTCCCTTTTCTCCTTTGCAGCCCGCATCTTCAAAAAAAAAAAGGACTCGTAAGGCAACAGCGGCAGCCTCTCGCACCCTGCGCTCAAGTCAACGACGATCCCTTTGTGCGGTGCCCCACTACGCCTCACGGGCCGTGGGCATTTGGGTAACCCCTTAGGGACAGAAGGGGACGGCACGACAGGAATTATTCTCCTCCTCGGGCATTTCTTCGGGGCCTTGTTGCCCGTAATTAATTCGTAATACAGATTACTTGATGGGCATACCATGGTTTTTTTTTTTTTTTTTTTTTTTTCCCCTCCCCCCCCCCTTTTTTTTGTTTTTTTTTGTTTGTTGTTGCCCCTTCTTCGGGGTGCAATGGGGTCATGATTAATTTTTTTTTAAAAGAAAAAGAGAGATAAAAAAATGGGGCAGGGGGCGGCGTAGGGATGGGAAAGGGGGACACATAGGAGCTAGCTCGTGGGGGGGAATGAGGGGGAAATTCCACTGTTTGAAAAAAGGGAAGTGTTGCAAACAGCCCCCCTACCAAGAAAAAAAAGGGGGCTGAGGGTTGGGGGGGGGGGGATAAACAAAAAAAAGTAAGATACGAAGGCCGGGCTTTGGGGGGTTTGAGAAAGTGAAAAAAGGGGGGGGGGGTAAGGAAGGAGATGAATGAATAAACTGGTTTTCCAGTTTAAAAAAAAAATCAAAGGAAGAGGAACAACCACCAGATTAAGCAATTTAGGTTTTTTTTTTTTTTTTTTTGTTTACATGTTCATAGCAGTTAATGGGAAGAAGAAGAAGGAAAAAAAAAAAGGTATGTAAAATAAAATGAGGTTTTTCCGCGTTAATCTTTTTTTTTTTGTTTTGTTTTTGTTTGTTTAATATCGGAGAGTTGCATATCTTTTTTTTTTGTTTTTGTTTCCCCTTTCTTCCTTCCTTCTTTATTACGCAATTGCTTTCAAGTGGCCGTCAGATAAAATAAAAGAGGGGGGGGGAAGAAGAAAAAAGAACGAGTGTTTAAACCTTCGTAGCCGCTTTTTCTTTTCTTCCCCCCC
The DNA here is from genome assembly GCA_964019335.1 of Diplonema japonicum. NCBI lineage: Eukaryota > Euglenozoa > Diplonemea > Diplonemida > Diplonemidae > Diplonema > Diplonema japonicum. Next base: position 136,896 of record OZ025754.1, read on the forward strand.
CCTCTCTCTCTCTCTCTCTCTCTCTCTCTCTCTCTCTCTCTCTCTTTCTATTATTATTCTGAGCTTTTTTTTTTGTTTTTGTTTCCTGCAAGCTTTTGAAAATGTTACTTTCTTTTTAAATATTTTTTTTTCTCGTTCCCTGAGGGAGGGGGAAAAAAAAAAAAAAGTAAAAAAAACTTTTTCTGGGTAAATAGAGTAGGGTTTTTTTCTTTTTATTTTTTTTCTCTTTTTTTTTTTCTTTACAGAACAAAGGGCAAGCTGCTCCATGCTCTGCTCTGAAGCAAGTCAGAAGGTTATTTGCTCGAGGCAGAAAAAAAAAATTAACCCGCTCTACGATCCTTGAGCATTTAGGCCGAAGGGAAATAAAAAACTGTGAATAAAAAAAAATTATAAAAATAAAAAGAGTAATTTCCTTTTAAACAAGAGGGAGGAAGGTGTGAAGTAATTTTTTTTTTAAAATAAGAAACACGCAATGTAGAATAATGAAAAAAAAAAAATAAAAAAAATAGAAAAGAGAGGATATTTGAATTTTGAAAAGCTCTCCTGCACTTACCACTCTTTTTTTAAAAAAAAAAGAAAAAATTCACTGTTCTACCAGAACAGGAGTATAGTTGGCTTATGTGGAGTGCTTTAGCTGTTGGGGTACTCTCACTCCTCCATTGTGTGCTTTTTTCTTCTTCTTCTCCCTTTTTTTTTTTTTTTTTTTTTTTTTTTTTTAAATCTGTATCTGGTTTAAAAAAAAAAAAAAAAAAAAAAAAAAAAAAAAAGGAAATAAAAAATATAAAAAAAAAAAAAAAACAACGATGGTGAAAATAGTTTTGATGAGAAATAAATAAAAAAAATTTTTTTTATTAAAGCCACCCATTTATCTAAGGTGTTTCGTACTTCTTGCTTTTTCCCCCCCCCACATTTTTTTCTTTCTTTTTTCTCTCTGAAGAAATTGTCACATAAAGTTACAATTGAACTATTCGTTGGAGGCAGCACAATTTTTGGGTTGATTTTTAAAAATAGTTCAGTAAGCTTTTGTACAGGCTTGTCCAAGAAGAAACAAAAATAATAATACGAAAAATGTATGGGCAATTCGACAGGAAATGTTTTTTTTTTTTTTTTTTTTTTTTTTCTCTGAAGAAATTGTCACATCAGTTACAATTGAAAAGTAAACCTATTCGTTGGAAAGCAGCACAGTTTTGGGTTGATTTTTTTTTTTTTCTTTTAATATTTTTTTTTTTTTCTAGGAAAAAAAAAAAAAAAAAAAAAAAAAAGAGAATTTACAAAAATTGTACTTGCGAATAGCATTTTTGAGTTTGACAATCGTCACTTTTGTGAGCAACTCAACAAGGAAAAATTTTTTTTTTCGTCTTTTAATCTTTTTTTTGAACAGATGTTAAAGTGTAAGCAAGTAATTTATGTCACAAGGAATTCAATGAATGGATCAAGGGGTGCAAAGGGAAGAGAAAGAGGAAGAAAGGATGGGTGGGGAAGGGGTAAATTTAAAAAAAAAGAAAGAAGAAAGAAGAAAAAGAGAGGAAAAAAAACATGGTTTCCCTTCTTCTTATCTAGGTAAAGATCGCAGTGAAAAAAAAAAGGGGGAGGGGGAAGAGGGCAAAAGAAGAAAAAAAATTACAGAAAACCATAATTCTTCTTTGCTTTACCTCAAAGGGAGGGGAGAGAGGTGGGAAAAAAGAAAGAAAGGAAGAAAAAAAAAATAACATGATTCCTGCCTATTAGTTATTGCTCTTATGCACAATAATATTTGAAAAAAAAAAAAAAAAAAAAAAGAAAAGAGTCGGTTGATAATTGTTTGTGCACAGCCGGGGGTTAACCTGTAGAAGGATAAATAAAGCCCAGCAATGCTACCACTGCTCTTTTTTAGCACTAACAATTCATTATCAATATTTTTTTTTTTTTTTTTTTTTTTTATGTTCATGCAAAAAAAAAAAAAAAAAAAAAAAAAAAAAAACAGCAAATAAACCGAATTCTTTTAAAAAGAACTCTCTCGTGAAAAATACGCAAAGTTTTTGTGGGTTATTTGTGCGCGCAACATGAGTACTAGATAAAGGGGGAGAGGGGATGGTGGATAAGAAAAAAGATAACCCATATAAAAATAAGTCTTTCTTTTTTTCCCCCCTTTCCTCTCCCAAAAAAAAAAAAAATTCCTCTTTTGCAACAAACCTCGATCTGTGAGGATAAAGGGGGGAAACAAAATTGTTACCAAAAAATGCTTCAAAAAAGCACCCCTGTTTTTTTTTTTTTTTTTTTTTTTTTTTTTTTTTTTAAAAAGGAATAAGAAATTCTTTTCTCTTTCCCTTACAAGGTATTTTTTATTCGTCATTTACTTCTTTTTTTTTTTATAGTAAATATATATGGGTCGATTTCAAAAAAAAACCCCCCCCCAAAATGAGGCCAATTGACACTTTCGTTGCATCTTTGGGCATGCCGCCCCCTTTAAAAAAAATTCTCCATATTTCCCGGCCCATATTAGGAAAGAACCCAGAAACTCAGAAATTGCTCAAGATTGCTATTTTGACCTATGAAAAAATTCAGTTTTTAGGGTCAAAAATCGGGTTTTTAGTGGTTTTGGTAAAGTCAGAGAGTATGCTTTCAATAGCAAGAAATAGCGGAACTCGCTGCTAGAAGGTGGCTGAAATGATGTTGGCGTTTCTTTTTCATACTATTTCGCATTTTGGGGGTTTAAGAGGCTCATTCGTAGGTGTACTTGGTGCTTGGGCTTGTCATGGGGAGTCGAGTAGAGTATTTTTGTAATTTGGTTACTATTCTTTCTCGTTTTTCAAGTCCGGGAAGGGTATCAAGAACGTCCTCATACTCATAACAACAAGATTCATAGACTGGGGGCCTTTTCTCTGCCCTGTCTGCATCGAGTTCTTTGCGCATGTAGCAAATACACCCTCCGGTGTGCTCCTGAGCTCATATGCACCTGTAAAATCTGGAAACTCAAGAATCTTCTTTTTTGTACGGGCCAAAGATCATCAGTAACTACATGCACGGCGCCCACCGTATCGTATTGGTGATGTTAGCTATTTGTTCCACAGTTTTAATTGTTGTGGAACGAGGCACACCCAAAGCCAAACACGAGAGAGCACACCAAAGTGGCTGTCCCTGCTGTTTTTGCCGTGTTTCTCCCCCAGAAACCACAGGGAAAACGTCCGATCGGGATATACATAACGAAGACCAAAAGACGCCCCACCGTCAGTCCAGAGTATCCGAACAAGTTTTTTCCAACAGTAAGGCCTGTGATGTGGTCAAGCCTCATGCCTCTGACCAATTGGCGCCGTGAGGTGTCTTGTTGGCTACTAAACCAACCGAAAAATGATAGCAGAAGTGCCGCTAAAAGTTCCCCTTTACGCACCACGTCACAAACTAGTGCAGCACAGTCGTTGCCACTGAGCTCCTCAAGAACCTCTGTGGCGGGTGTCTTGATCGCCGAGGTGTTCCCATTTACCCTTTCTCGGTCCGAATACGCATTTTCTTTTTACCCCTAGCTCCTCAACAGCAAGTTTAAAAGCATCCATTTTTGTCACCCCCTCTTTTTACTGAATTTGTGCAAAGTGAAAAAAACCCATTTTTGCCCCCCCTAGGACTGAATTTTCTGTTCTGTACTAGTAACACACTTTCCCATTTTCTGGGGTGTTTTCTTTCCTAACCTGGGCCGGGAAAGTTGTAGAAATTTTTTTCTTTGGAAAAAAAGTACTTAGAGAAATATTGAAAGTGTCAATTGGCCTCATTTTTTTTGGGGGGGGTTTTGAAACGATGCCATATTTATATATTTACTTTTTTTTTTTTTTTTTTTTTTTTTTCTTTTAATATTGCAGTGATTTGGTTGTTTGCTCACTTCAACAAAAAAAAAAATAATAAGAGCGAACACAACTAAAATAAAATCAAAAGAGGTGTATAAAGGCTAAAGAGAGAAAGAATAATAATGAAAAAAATAAAAGAAGAAACAGAAACTAAACACAAGTAGAGAGAAAGGGGAAAGCCTTGACAAAACAAAGGGGGAAGGAGCGCACAGAAGGGAAAAAAAGTTTTTTCTTTCCCCTTTTGGGTGGCTCGTGTCGCGCCAGGGGATTGTTTTTCTCTTCGTTTTATGCAAAAAACAAGGTGGGGGGGGGGGGGGGGTGAGGGTGAGGGTGAGGGGTTAAAGAACGAAAAAGAAAACCTTTTAAAATAAATGAAAGGGGGGCGGGAAGGGGTTTTTTTTTTCTTTTGTCATTACAATTTAAGTCAATAAGGTAGTTACGCACACACAAGTAAGAATCTGAAGGCACTTTGTTACTCTTTTTTTAACGATTTTTCTTTTGAAAATACTTTTTTTTTTTTAAAAAAGAAACATGAGGGTGGGGACAAAATGGGAGGGGAAAATAAATGTAAAAAAAAAAAAAAACAAAAAAAAAGAAATTCGCCTTCACAAGTAAATTCTTTGTTTTCTTTTTTCTTTTTTTTTCTTCCTCTTACTTTTTTTTTTTTCCTCAAACCTTTTTCGTCTATCTAAAGACAAAAGTGCTTCATTTTTTATTTTTTTTTCTACGCTTTTTTGAGTTTGTTCGTCTTTAGCAAAAAAAAAAAAAAAAAAAAACGCTTGAGGCGCAAACTCTTTTTTTTTTTTTTTCTTCTTTTCAAACCACTTTTTTTTCTTCTTTCGTTCTTTCTTTTTTTTTTTTTTTTTTTTTTTCTTTTGTAATTTTTTTTTAAAAAAACAAAAAAAAAAATATTTTCAAAAAAAAATTTTCCCCCCCGTTTTTTTTTTTTTTTTTTTTTTCCATTCCCCCCCAAAACGATAGAAAAAAAAAAAAAAAAAATTGTTCACTAGTTCAAAATTCAAAATTCTTGTTTTAATAATAATCAGAAAGCATAAGGATCGTGCCTAGAAACACTAAGCGACCCCACTGAAGAAATGCTTTGTTGCAAAGGGGGGAGCGGGGAGCCGCCGGTGGGGTTGCTCGAGAAGGAGCCGTTCATCTGCTGGCTGTGCTGGCTGTAAGTCGGAGAATGATTATACCTAGGAGGAGGTGTCGCTGTCCAACAAGGGGTGTGCGCCCCATCAGAAACCGTCTCAGGAATCGACAACGAAGGGGAAGGCGCAGGCCTCTGCGGAGTCAACCCAACCACAGCATCACATGCAGCCCAAGGGTCTGCAGGCGTCAAATAACTCCTCCACACCGACGCTTGGTTAGGAAACGAGCCATAATGCCTGTCTTTGCACGACAACCAACCATTGTTCGTTTCTACCCAATCATGCACCCCTATCATCCAAGCACCCCTCTGCGAGCTGTAAATAATCTTTGTTGTTCCGACGGCCTCCCAATAAGGCATTTTGTTAATGGTTTTTCCCGGAACCAAAACGTAATGACCTTCAGATTGCATTCCTGTGGGGTGGGTGCAGAAAACGTACAAATCTTCGGGGATGTTCGCGGTGCCGGCGGGGCGGGACCCGGAAACGAATGTTTTGAACCGCTGTTTGAGTGACTTCTTCACTACCTGTGGTTCCATCTCAGGCGTTGTCGGTTTTTGCTCCAAAAGTCCCGTTTTCTTCATTCCAATTAAACGCGAACTGTCGTATGTCCTCAACCTCTCAGATGACCTCAGCAACCATTCATCATAATCGTCATTGTAACCATCGTAGTGAACCTTCAAACGCTCCAGGTCGCTGTCGATGATGGTGCACTCCCTCCAGATTCGTTTCCTCCTTGACAGAACAATTACTTTTGCTCCGGTGTTGGGTGGTGACTCCACACAAGACACCGCTGCGGCTTCGGAGATTCTACTGGAATCAATGGGAAGCCATTCGTCGAATTGCTTGCTGTAACCATCGTAGTGAACCTTGATGTTAAACTCATCTTGGTCTGCAATGGTGCAGTACCTCCAAACTTTCTTTTTAAGCGATAGGACGAGAAGCTTGTTGGGTGGTACTACCGCGTCGCCGCTCGGTAGGTTAGCCGCCATAGGGTCGAGGGGTTCCTGGCTGTCGATGGTTAAAAGTTCCGGTTGTGGGGTGCCGAGTTCCTCGGCTCCGTGTGCGAAGCCGCATTTGTTGCCCTTCCTGCATTTTCCTTGTTCGAAGTGCCTGCACAGTGCCGTCTTCAGCGGTTTGCGAAGCTCCGTGCCGCCGTGCGCAAAACCGCATTCTTCCCCGAATTTGCAGTGTCCCTTCGACCAATGCCTGCACACCGTTGTCTTCAACATCGCCACGTTTAGCCCGTCATCCGGCTTGTTGGACCCGTGCAAACTACTGGATTCATCGTCTATCTCCGTTGCCAGCAACAGCGGGTCCCGGGTTGGTTGGGGATGCATATATATATATATATATATTTTTTTTTTTGTTCTCTTTTTTCTTTTTCTATTCTTTTTTTGTTCTTTTTTTTTGGGGGGGATTTTTTTTTTTTTGTGCTCTCGACCAAAAAAAAAAAAAAAAAAAAAAATGAGGGGAAAAAAAAAAATACTATGAGAAGCAAGAAGAAAAAAAGAAAAAGAAAAAGAAAAAAAGAGAAAGAAGGAGGGACACAAAAAAAGGGGTGTTTTTTTTTGGTGTAAGTGGTAACTATTAAGGGGGGGGGGGAGAAAGAGGGGGAGGGGGGGGGGGGGGGGGGGGGAAAGGAACAAAAAAGAATTCACTTGAGGGGGGAGGGAGGAAGAGGGGACGCGCGCGCGCACGCGCTGTGTTCCTTTTTGTAAAAAAAGGACAAACAACAAAACCAAAAAAAAAAAAAAAAAGAAAAGCCCAACACACACCCTTCATTTCTTTTTCTTTCCCCCCCCCCCTTTTTTACCAAGGAAACTCATCGCTTTCTTGACCCTCCTTCCCAGTAAGCAACGCGGAGAAAATATCGCACAAAAACGGGTAATCCGGCCCGTCCGCCGTCTTCAACCCGCTGGCGTACTTTATGTAATGGTGCAGCTGCAGGGGAACGAGACCACGCGTATGCGCACCGAACGACTTCTTAAGCCCGACCATCGACCGGAGGGTGCCCCTTGTAGACTGCGAAGGCAGGTCTACGGACTCGATCCACGGCAGCGTTCCATATGTAAGAAAGTACAAAGTATACCCAAGCGAAAGAAGGTCGTCACGCGGTGCAGGCGTACACTCCAGCTGGATGTTGGGCGATGAAAAGTAAAGCTGCTCTCTCGACCGGATCTTTGGAGATATCCGTGAGGGGATCGCCCTCCGTGTCTTCTTGTTCTTAAACGACCACGCGGCAGAAAAATCAACAAGCTTCAGCTCCCTCCCTTCAAACACTATATTGGACGGGGCTATATTACAGTGGATAACACCGTTGCTGTGAAGCTTGTTCAAAACGGCAAGACACTTTACGGCGACCAAGCACATGGTTTTGCACTGAAGACGGTTCCCTGAATATTGTAGAATTTCGTTCAAAGAATGCCCGGCCATCGATGTGACGAGGGTAGAGTACGGTTCACCGGGGAGGCTGCCATGAAGGAGAGGTTCGACGATTTCTGTGACCCCCGCCTCTCGGAGGTCTGACAGAATTCGAAACTCATGAAGAAGAAGCGACAGCTGGTCCCTCCGGTCTTCTTTTCGCTGAAGATTTGTTTTTTCCTGCTCCGAGACGTATTCGTAAGCAGCGTTCCAACGGTTCGCTGTTTTCGCGGCGCAGATCGCGTCGGTCGGGTAAGGTCTCGCTGCGGATTTTTTCGTAGTTGCTCGCATATGTTTTTTCTCTATTTTAACGATGACAGTGGTGTTGTTATCGATGTTTGTGGCTTCAAAAACCTTACTTGAGAACCCAAGCCGGCGTGCGATACGGTACTGCCCTGCCACAACTACGTCTCTGAACCGAACGGACTCTATATAGTATTGTTTCCAATTAGACCGCAGAACTGTTCGAAGAGGGGTCGCGGGGCCTAAGACGGTCTGCGCGAGTTGCTTCCACACGATCTCCTGCCGGCCTCTTGCTACCATATACTTCAACATTGACGAGCATTCCTGCATCCTGCACAACAACTTCGCGTTCAGAAAAAACAGAACGTTGTAAACCACCCCGTCCGGCAGCCCTAGCATGGCTGTTATCGCCTCATGCCCTTCTTTCGGTCGGGTATCGTCTTTCATTAAGTACCTCGCGATCTCTTCCCTTGTTGCCGCCACGTGCTCTTCTTCTTTGTTTGCGTTTACCGGCGATACCGGAACGCACAGCACCGGTTCTGTGGGAAGAGGCGGCAACGACAGTCCCGACAACAGATTCCCGCCGCACGCTTCGAAAAGAAGCAGATCCCCCGCAGCTGTTTCCTGAACCGCGGTTCGTGTCAACGGTGTGAACGAGGTGTTCGTAGAAAGACAGTCATCGATATCCCTCAAAGTGGCCTCACCGCTGGATAATTTTGAAGCTTGATGAGGGAAAACCGGCGGGGGTATGAGCTCGTCTTGGCTTGGAGGCTGCATGTCAGCCTCGACACTGTTTTCCACGTAATTCACCGTTAAAAACGGGGTTTTAAGCAATTCACTGACACACGGACGGTCGTCGGGATCAACCTCGAAACACTGTTTCAAAAACCGATGGCCTTGCCGTGAGAGCCCCGCGGGTATCGGCGGACCTCTCACGACCGTTGAAATAAAGAAAACAGCTGTCCAATCGTTTGTAAACTGCGCGTCGTGCCATGGAGGCTTCCCTGTCGCCATTTCTACTATAGTACACCCAACGGACCATATATCGGCTGGGAGAGAAACGTGGACACATTTTGCAGCTTCAGGTGCCATCCACAAAGATGTCCCGCCTTGGCCAACACTAGTTGCCTTGGAAAGCTCCATGGAACAACCGAAATCAGCGAGCTTCACAACACCGTCGGTACCTACTAAACAGTTTCCGCCTTTGATGTCCCTGTGAAGGATGGACTTGCTATGAAGGTACGCCAGCCCGTGACACAGCTGTGTGGCATAGTTGCGGGTAACGTGCTCGGAGAACGGGCCTAATTTTGAGAGGAGGCATGAGATGGAGCCGCCTTGCACATATTCCATGTAGACGTGGACCGCCGTTGAGGTCTCTGCAGCGCCTAGATATCTAACGATGTTGGTGTGCTGCAGGGACTTCATCATGCCTATCTCCCGTCGGAACATTTTTGAAGCTGTGCCTGTGCCGTCGCCGTGTAGGAGCAGTTCCTTCACAGCGAAAAGGTCGCCTGTTTCGTTGTCCTCGCATAGATACACCTTGCCCGAGGCCCCGACACCCAGCACGCCGCCCTTTGTGTAATTCCCCGACGCCCCGCGGAAGGGTTGGACCCCATTACCGTTCCTTCTTAATGGTGTCTTCATCTGGTGTGCCAAGGTTCATTTCTCTGAATTTTTTTTTGTTTTTGGTAAATATGGGGGGGGGAACAAAAAACGATTTAAAAACAAAAAGAGGGAAGTATTGGGGGTAGGGGGATGGAGAGAAAAAAAAATAATTGGAAATATAAAAAGAAAGTGATAAACGCCAAAAAAAAAAAGAGGGGGGAGGGTGATAAAATAGTTTTTCTGATAGTGTGTGAAAGAAAAAAAAAGAGGGGGGGGAAATAATATGAAAAAATATTTTTTTATTTTTATTTTTATTATCACTTCAAAGGGATCGACCTCACGATATCGGTACGGAGGTGCCCTTTGCTGGGGACCTGCGACTTGACCTTGTTCGCGAGCTTGGTGGCCCTGTGCTTGGAGCGAACGCGAGGGTTCTTGAATTTTTTGGGTCGGGAGGCGACAAGACCCTTGTTCCTGTTGATTTCGCTAGAGATCTTCCTGTGGCCATCTATCACTTCGCCCTCTGCGTTTTTTTTTTTTTTTTTTTTTTTTTTTTTTCTTCCCAAACATACCCCTCTCTCCGAAGGTCTCTACCTTCTTCCCACCATGCTGCCTCGCAGCGTTCAGGGCCCGCTTCTTGCGCTTCTTCTCGCTCTCGGTTCTCTTCATCTCTTCTTCGTAGAATTCCTTTGCCTGCCGCTGTTCGTCCTCTGCACTGTCTTCCTCTGCACTGTCTTCCTCCTCGTCATCTTCTTCGTCATCACCTTCAGCTTCGTCTTCATCCTCATCTTCTTCTTCTTCGGCCTCTTTAGCTTTTTTTGCAGCAGCGGCGTGGCGTTCCTTTCTGGACTTAACCAGGTCCATGATCGATGTAGCGTTGAGGACGTGGGAGCCTACGCCCATGTCCTCTTCACTGTCGTCGTCCTGTAGAAGGCTTGTGTCTGTGAGGTTCATGCTCTTTGCGTTCTTAAGCAGTTTTTCGGATTTCTTGGTGTTGGTGGTCCTGCTCATCATGGTTTCTTCGGCCATCGACCTGTTCTTTCCGGACACTGTCAGCCTTCTCGACTCTCTTTCTTCTTTCTCTGCGTTTGTCAGGCCTGTTGCCCCGCCCCTTGGTGCGGAGTACACGTCGTTCCCGCTTGCCTTGACCTCAGCCAGCGCACCCACATCGGCACGATCCGCCTGCCCCACCTCCCCACCCGCCTCCGCAATCGCCGCCCTTGAGAGCAGCCTCGATATCTGGTGCTGCAGTTTTTTCTCAATCGGCTTCAGCTTGTCGATGTACGCGCGTAGTTCAACCAGTTTCCTGTGGTGGCGTTTTTTTTTTTTTTTTTTTGTCATACTGCACCACCGGGCTGTCCTTCACAGGCTTCCCTTCCGCCTTCAGCAGGAAATAAAATGTCAGGTGCATGAGGTATGTGATGAACAGCTGCATTTTCATCTCGAGAAAGCTGACCCCCTCGCCGGTGGGAAGCTCTCCCGACCGCACCTTGTGCAGGACGGGTGAGAGCGTGTCCTTCACGAGGGTCAGCTTTTCCTTGAACTCCGCGAGCATGGTGAGCAGCTCGGGGGCGTTCGATTTCAAAAGCGCTTGCTTCGCGTCGTGGGAGAGGGAGGAGTGGTCGACGGCAACCTGTTCGGCTGCGACAATGCCTTCCGCTTTGGAGAGGAACTTGGTCAGGGCGGACAGGTCGTTCAAGCTTTCCTTGTTGGATTGTTTGGTTTTTGAGCGCTTTGATGTCTTTGATGTCTTTACGTCGATAACGTCCGCAAAATCGTCGTCGTTGAAGTCCTCCTCGTTGAGGGCCTCCATCCTTCGCTTCTGTTCTTCCTCTGCTTCCTGTGCCTCATCGATGTCAACGTCAGCACCTGCGTTGGCGTCGATGCCCACCCCGTACCTTTGGTATGGGTTCAGAGGGTCTAGCAGCTCGTCACCGCCTTGTTTCGTCCTGTTCAATGCGATGTCCTGCTCCTCCTCGTCGAACTCCGCGGTGTCCATCTCCTCGAGATCGAACGGGTTCGCCTCCTCGGTGTCCGCCTTCCGCCTCTTCCCACCGCCGCCGCCACCTCCCTTTCGTTTCCGGCCAGGCATATTTTTTTTTTTTTTTTTTTTTTTTTTTTACACCTGTGGTTGGGATTTTTTTTTTTTGAAGGGAACACACAAAAAAAAAAAAAAAAAAAAAAAAAAAAAAAAGTCTAAAGTACAGCAGCGCGGAGCTCTCGCAGTGCATCGGATTTCCGTTCCAAATCGATTGCGAGCTTGTCCTCGGTGGTCCAGGCCTCGAGGAGCATCACCACAGCGTTCCGCGACACGGCCGCCGCGAGAGGGAGGTAAGCGGGGCGGATACAGTCCGGCGCCTCGTACTGAGCGGTGACCGCAAACGGTGGTTTGAACCGCGCTGCAGGAGGCGTGGGCGTCGCGAACCCGGCTATGTACCGAAAGTCCGGGGGGTTCTCCAGTAAAAATCCGGACAGCCCCTCAGCAAACCCAACCTGCTCCTGCGTGAAAGTGGGAAGCAGCTTGTTGCAGCACAACGCCAGGTCGCACAGCGTACGGCACACACCCCGCGGAAGCAAGAAATTGGAAATTATCCGTTTCTGAACTATGTCGGAGCATCCAAGCGACTTTGCAGCTTCTAACAGACTTCCACATACATTGCAGACTTCTGCGGGAACGGATCCTTCTCGGTACGAAATTGCGATGAGGTTCTCAAGTTTTTTTGCAGCAAGCGGAGCTTTTCCCATTTCGTGGATCACACCCGTCACCAGCAAGGCGCTCCACTCGAACAAACCGTTCCCCGCGTAGACCCCGAGCAGCGTAGTGGCAAAGGTCGCCACACCCTTCGTCAAATCCATGAATGAGACACTTATCTCACCAATATTTCGAATCTCAAGCGAGATAACCTCTCTGAGAAGCTCCATGGACAAACCCTCCGCAGCGCACGCCTTGACGACCCCAACACACGCAGCGCCTTGTTCCGACATGGGTATCCTGCTTAAACACTCGACAAGCCTTGTCAACTGCGTGTGCAAAACCTGCCTCAGGTAGTCGAAAACAGGTTCGGCCAACGGTGGAACGGGGTAGCACGGAAGCGTCCTACCAGTGGAGAACTCATACGCGGACACAAGGCATCTCCACAGAATTCTCATATCGGGAGCGGTAATCTGCGACAGAACATACGGGGTGGTGCTGGTACTGTCTTGAACTGACAGCGTCGTTGGGTTCGCTTGGTAAAGATGCACCAAATCCGTGTATAGAACACGGTAGGTGACACGGCCCTTGGTGCCCCATGCAATGGCGCGGTCCGTCACTGCAATCCACTGATCAGGAGATTTTACGGTAAATCGTAACACCGATGCGTGCAGGAAGAAGTCGCCCTCGGACCTTAACAGGTAGGACACGGGGTCGGCGCACAACGATGGTGCGTCGAGCCTGTCAGACTTTGCTATAATCTTCGCTTCCATTCCAAAGTTGGAACGACGCTGCACTGCGGACATGCAGAGTGTGATATCGGACGACCTTGCTAGATTGAGCCCCACGTCCCATTTTCTGCCTTTCCCTCCGATTTTTCTTAGAAATTCGTCCCGAAGGTTCCGGATTGTGAAGACTGCAATTATAGAGCCTTTCTCGCCTGCAGCCAGAACCGTTCGCTCGCTCAGGCGGGACGATATGACGGTTAAGAGGTCGCCGTGTTCCCAGCGCAGCGCGCCGTTTTTTTCGACCACCAGCGTCGCGTCCTTTAGACGGTCGTGCTCACCGTCGAGCGCCACCCGTTTCGACAGCTGCGAGATTTTCACAGGGAAGGCCGTGTCCTCGTGGTTGTCCTTGACACCCCCTAGCGGGGCGTCCGCGGACAGCCATATAGGGGGCTGCATTTTCTTTTTTTTTTTTTTTTTCCCTCCCCCCTTGTGTGTTTTTTCTTAAAGAGTAGAGGATCCCTACTGTAGGTGAAAAACGCGGTGGTGGTCGGAAAAAAAAACACTAAAGCGCCCACTTGAACTTCAGAAACTCCTTCTCCTTTTCCGTAGGCTTCCAGCAGGACCGCCATCTAATGAGGCCTTCCGAGTCAACCAGGAAGGCATAAGGGACACCAGTGTTGTTGGTGGCGATCAGCTGGTAAAGAGGTCGACAGTCAAGGGAGGAACACGTCACCTTGCCTGGTGCGGGTTCGGCGTAGGCTATGATACTTCGCCCGAGACCAGTGTCAGTTACTATGAGCCGTGTAGTGGTCCCTGGGTAGGCTTCCTCCCATGCGTCCACCGCGGCAATGGCTTCAGGGGTTGTGGAAGTGGGTTTGTAAAGAACTACAAGTTGTGATGATGGCGCAAAAACTCCGTCATCTGAGTTCAGCTCTGGGAATTTCTGGCTGTGTTCCCTCTTCAGCGGTACCGCCCCGCCTTCGAACAGCTTCTCCCCGCACAGCATCAGCTCGAACCTCTCCTTTGCCGGGCTCTGCCATAGTTTCCCGGTTTTGTACAAAAGGTCTGCATACTTCTTCTTGCTCCCCATGGCTATCCATCTCGGTAGATATTGACCTGGTTTGTACCAATCTGTCCAACTCAGTTTTTCCACCCCGTTCGCTGTCGTGTACCCTGGCCGCAGGATTTCCTTGGAAAACGCCCTCCACAGTTTCGCCATTTCGTTTTTTTTTTTTTTTTTTTTTTTTTTTTTTTTTTTTTTTTTTTTTTTTTTTTTTTTTTTTTTTTCTGATAATTTATTTCAAAAATCGAGTGGGAAAAGGTAAAAAAAAAAGGGGGGGTTGGGGTGGAGAAAATTATTAGAAGAACATTTTTTTTTTTTTGAACTCGCTTTTTTTTTTTTTTTTTTTTTTCAGTATTCTTCGAGAGGGAGGGGAGAAAACTTACGCACAATTGGGCATGGGAGGGAGGAAGAGAGACGGGACACGCATTCGAGGGGGAAAAAAAAATTCTTTTTTTTAGTCATGTAAATCTAGAATAAGCAGCGATATTTGTTCGAATATAGGGATATTTTTATAAGACCCACCATCACGAGGACCATAACAGGCTGCATTTTCTTGGAAAAATACATGACTTCAAAAAAAAAAAAAAAAAAAAAAAAAAAAGAGACATTTAAAAAAAAAGGGGGGTTGATGAGAGGAGAAGGGAAACGCGCAGGTTCAGCTGGTTTAGCAACCACTGAACATCCAGGGAGACGCCAAGAGGGTTTCTGTTTCATCCCTGTAAGTATAAAAAAAAAGGGGGGGGGGAAACTCAATGTAAGAAATAATAAATAAAAAAATTAGGAGCTAGCTATTGAAGGAATAAGTACATAAATAGAGAGGAGAAATCATATAAAAAAAAATAAAAATCAAATATCGTTCGTTTTCTTTTGTTGTCATTGTGCCGTAGAAGAGCGGGGGGAAAAAAAAATCAATTGGTCGTCGACAGGGCATAAAAAAAAAAAAAAAAAAAAAAAAAACCCTGTTTTTTCCCCCGTTTTTTACAGCAGTTCAAATATTCACCATTTCTTTTGTTCTCTTTAAAGGAGGATAACCGCATTACATTTTTTTTCAAGTCACACTATTTTCTTTTTTTTTTTTTAAAAAAACCTCTCTTTATCATAATGTTTATCAAGTTCATTAGGTAATTCATTTCTCTTTACGATAGCACATCACGCTTTTTTTTTTTTTCTCTTCTTCTTTTTTTTTCTTTCTTTCCTTTTTTCTACTTCATTTTTTACACCTCAATTATTTCCACGTCCTTGATTTTGTCTAGCCTGACATATCCGCTCTTTTTGTTCGAGATAAATACTAAAATAGACACCAAGGTAGCAAAGGCCACTACACACCCCACTAAAGCGTAAATGACTGATGACGGTGCCGCTCCATCCCCCATAGCAGCCTGATGCTTTGCCAGCAGGCTGCCGTTCACACACTTGGACCAACCCCAAGAGTCAGTTGCACAATGAGTTCCATTCGGGCAGGTCATGTTGCTGCAGTTTTGGAAGACAGAAATTGTCATGTTCGTCCCATTCGCACACCTAGGAGAGCCCCAGGGGTCCACCACACAGTGGGTACCATTTGGACAGGTCATGTTGCTGCAAGGACCGAACGAACCATTCACACACCTCGACCAACCAAATGAATCTGTGACACAGTGGGTACCATTCGGGCAGGTCATGTTGCCGCAAGACGAAAAGTTGGCAAGGTTGGTGTTGTTCACACAAACAGGTCTGGTGGTGTTCCAAGAGACACAGTGGGTGCCGTTAGGGCAAGTCATGTTGCTGCAGGGATTGAAGGTGCCGTTCACACACCTCGACCAGCCGAAGGAATCAGTTTCGCAGTGTGTGCCGTTGGGGCAGGTCATGTTGCGGCAGGGACGGAAGGAGGCAAGGGAGGTTCTGTTCACACAGGTGGGGGTGCCAGTTGTGTTTACACAAATTGTTCCATTCAGACAAGTCACGTTCCCACAATGCCCAACTGTCTTGTTCACACACTTTCTCCAACCCCACGAGTCCACCACACACACAGTCCCGTTCGGGCAGGTTACGTTGCTGCAGGGATCGAAAGTGGTCGAAGAGGAGTTGCTGCCGTTCACACACTTGGACCAACCCCAAGAGTCAGTTGCACAATGAGTTCCATTCGGGCAGGTCATGTTGCTGCAGTTTTGGAAGACAGAAATTGTCATGTTCGTCCCATTCGCACACCTAGGAGAGCCCCAGGGGTCCACCACACAGTGGGTACCATTTGGACAGGTCATGTTGCTGCAAGGACCAACAGTGCCATTCACACACTTCGACCAACCAAATGAATCTGTGACACAGTGGGTACCATTCGGGCAGGTCATGTTGCCGCAAGACGAAAAGTTGGCAAGGTTGGTGTTGTTCACACAAACAGGTCGAGTGGTGTTCCAAGAGACACAGTGGGTGCCGTTAGGGCAAGTCATGTTGCTGCAGGGACTGAAGGTGCCGTTCACACACCTCGACCAGCCGAAGGAATCAGTTTCGCAGTGTGTGCCGTTGGGGCAGGTCATGTTGCGGCAGGGACGGAAGGAGGTAAGGGAGGTTCTGTTCACACAGGTGGGGGTGCCAGTTGTGTTTACACAAATTGTTCCATTCAGACAGGTCACGTTCCCACAATGCCTAACTGTCTTGTTCACACACTTTCTCCAACCCCACGAGTCCACCACACACACAGTCCCGTTCGGGCAGGTTACGTTGCTGCAGGGATCGAAAGTGGTCGAAGAGGAGTTGCTGCCGTTCACACACTTGGACCAACCCCAAGAGTCAGTTGCACAATGAGTTCCATTCGGGCAGGTCATGTTGCTGCAGTTTTGGAAGACAGAAATTGTCATGTTCGTCCCATTCGCACACCTAGGAGAGCCCCAGGGGTCCACCACACAGTGGGTACCATTTGGACAGGTCATGTTGCTGCAAGGACCAACAGTGCCATTCACACACTTCGACCAACCAAATGAATCTGTGACACAGTGGGTACCATTCGGGCAGGTCATGTTGCCGCAAGACGAAAAGTTGGCAAGGTTGGTGTTGTTCACACAAACAGGTCTGGTGGTGTTCCAAGAGACACAGTGGGTGCCGTTAGGGCAAGTCATGTTGCTGCAGGGACTGAAGGTGCCGTTCACACACCTCGACCAGCCGAAGGAATCAGTTTCGCAGTGTGTGCCGTTGGGGCAGGTCATGTTGCGGCAGGGACGGAAGGAGGCAAGGGAAGAGCTGTTCACACAGGTGGGGGTGCCAGTGATGTTCATACAAGTCGTTCCATTAAGACAGGTCACGTTCCCACAATGCCCAACTGTCTTGTTCACACACATCATCCAACCCCACGAGTCCATGTAACACACAGTCCCGTTCGGGCAGGTTACGTTGCTGCAGGAGCCGAAGGTGGCCGAAGAGGAGTTGCTGCCGTTCACACACTTGGACCAACCCCAAGAGTCAGTTGCACAATGAGTTCCATTCGGGCAGGTCATGTTGCTGCAGTTTTGGAAGACGGAGATTGTCATGTTCGTCCCATTCGCACACCTAGGAGAGCCCCAAGGGTCCACCACACAGTGGGTACCATTTGGACAAGTCATGTTGCTGCAAGGACCGAACGAACCATTCACACACCTGGACCAACCAAATGAATCTGTGACACAGTGGGTACCATTCGGGCAGGTCATGTTGCCGCAAGACGAAAAGTTGGCAAGGTTGGTGTTGTTCACACAAACAGGTCTGGTGGTGTTCCAAGAGACACAGTGGGTGCCGTTAGGGCAAGTCATGTTGCTGCAGGGATTGAAGGTGCCGTTCACACACCTCGACCAGCCGAAGGAATCAGTTTCGCAGTGTGTGCCGTTGGGGCAGGTCATGTTGCGGCAGGGACGGAAGGAGGTAAGGGAGGTTCTGTTCACACAGGTGGGGGTGCCAGTTGTGTTTACACAAATTGTTCCATTCAGACAGGTCACGTTCCCACAATGCCTAACTGTCTTGTTCACACACTTTCTCCAACCCCACGAGTCCACCACACACACAGTCCCGTTCGGGCAGGTTACGTTGCTGCAGGGATCGAAAGTGGTCGAAGAGGAGTTGCTGCCGTTCACACACTTGGACCAACCCCAAGAGTCAGTTGCACAATGAGTTCCATTCGGGCAGGTCATGTTGCTGCAGTTTTGGAAGACAGAAATTGTCATGTTCGTCCCATTCGCACACCTAGGAGAGCCCCAGGGGTCCACCACACAGTGGGTACCATTTGGACAGGTCATGTTGCTGCAAGGACCAACAGTGCCATTCACACACTTCGACCAACCAAATGAATCTGTGACACAGTGGGTACCATTCGGGCAGGTCATGTTGCCGCAAGACGAAAAGTTGGCAAGGTTGGTGTTGTTCACACAAACAGGTCGAGTGGTGTTCCAAGAGACACAGTGGGTGCCGTTAGGGCAAGTCATGTTGCTGCAGGGATTGAAGGTGCCGTTCACACACCTCGACCAGCCGAAGGAATCAGTTTCGCAGTGTGTGCCGTTGGGGCAGGTCATGTTGCGGCAGGGACGGAAGGAAACATAGTTGGCGATACTACCGGGCACGCACTGTGTTCCATTTGTGCAAGCAGACTGACCAGTACGAAGAGTGGGCGGAGCACCATAGAGAGGCAGCACGGCAGCTGAGAGCAAGATAGCTCTGAAAGAATTCATGTTTCTCGGGTAAAGTACTCCTGTGATGTGATGTGATGTGATGGGTGTGTAAGTTTATTGCAAAGACGAAAAAAAAAAAAAAGAAGAAAAACGAAAAGAAAAAAAAGAAAAAATACAAATTCTAAGCACATATCCTATTGGATGATATTGAAGCGGAAAAAAAAAAAAGAAAAACTCAATGTACAGGACAGGCCCCCCCCCGCTGGGAAGTGGGGGGTCCATCTGTTAATACTACCCTTCTGGGGTATTGCTTTCATCCCGATCGAGGTCGTCGAGTGTTGCGCCTACAGGCCTCCCAATGACTTAGCGGTCGTCCATTCAAGGCGTTGACACCTCCGAGGTGTGTCCTTCTCCACCCAGCGCAGTTGTAACAACCATTGAAGCAGCGGGTTCAGGTACTGGGACACGACCCCACCCACACCTTCGAGCTCGCCAGCTGTCCGAGGAAAAAAAAAAAAAACGGGGTTGGGGGCCGGGGGATGAAAGTAAAAAAATAAAAAAAGAAAAGAAGAGAAAAAGAAACAAAAATAAAAATAAAAAAAAGAACTAGCTTACCCGAACCCTATTTTTTTTTTCTTCTTCTTTTATTACAGAGTACTTTTTTAAAAAAAAACAAAAAAAAAAAAAACAAAAAAAAAAAAACACTGTCCGTCCTCTTAATCCTCCCAGACAACACCTGTTTAAAAAAAACTTTTGTTTTTTGTTCCCTCCTATAAAAAAATATTTATTCACACCGATGGCGGACGCGGGGACAAAACTACCAGTCTCATTGGTTATCGGCTGGGCTGCAGGCATCCAAATCTCACTGACGATGGGAAGAACACCAGTAGTAGAAGATGTGAGGGTGGTAGGCTTGACAGGTGCAGCACGGGACGGTGTGGGGACTGTGGAAGACGAGGACCTCATCGAGAGCTGCTGCAGCTCGGAGGCAAGAGATCCTTCACGCTTGAGTTGCAACTCGTCGTTGAAGGGTGTTTCATGATGCTTCATGCGAGTGTTCAGGACTTGTTGAGCCACCTTGAGTTCTGCTGCTAGAGCAGCCTCCCGTTCCTCTGACCGCGACAGGGCGTCCATAAGCGACTGGGGCGATGAAGGCACCGCCGTGTGAGGCAAAACCTCCACATTGCTAATGACATCTCGCAAGTTTTTCCGAAGGTTTTCGATCTCCGCCATCGCGAGATGCATTTCCTTCCTGGTGCACGCTGTTCCTTCATCACACCGTACGTCTGCTGCCGTCGCGTAAAACGTAGCGTACGCACTGCTGCGTGCTTCCATTTCCTCTTCCAAACAGCTTCTTCGGGCGTTGCTCTCTTGTTCCCTCGTTTCTGTCTCTCTCCGTACTTTTGTTAGCACTTTTTTTGCCACCATGCTGGCTTGTCGTCCGTACCTGTCGGTGAGTGCGTCGCAGACCGCCTTGTCGCCTTGGCTCTTGTTGATCAGCCCTGCCAGCTCTTCCTCCGTCATCCCAACCTTTACCACCCCGTGTAGATTTTGCACCACGGGTAGATGCCCCGTAGCAACCCCCGTTGCTGGCGACTTCTGTTTCACTGGCGACTGGCTCTTTTTTGTCGCCATTATCTGGTCGAGCTTCGCCATGGCCTCCATTCGACCTCTCCCCCCTCTCCCCCCCTCTGTATTTGGGTTTGATGTCATGAAGCACAAAAAAAGGGGATGGGGTCAATATATGCCGTACATGAACAAAAAGAAAATGGGGAGATTACAAAAATGAAATGGGGGGGGGGGGGGGGGGGGGGGCGAACACTTTTCTTTCTAGCACCGTGCATATTCCCTCATCAGAATCTCCACCAGCTCGGGGCCGCTCCATTTCGTTAGCATCTGGTCGACATCCACCACTCTTGTCGGGTCGTGTCTGATTAGAAACGCGATGACCCATGCTCTGTAGTGCTGGTACGTCGCGCCTAGCCTACGGGGAGGGGAAGAGACGGGAGTCCGCTGCCTGCCCTCGTCGCCGTATGTTTGGGGGAAGCCGCCGAGGAAGAGCGGGGAACCGGAGATCGCCGCGGCTTCCTCCTGCAGCCGGAGTTTTTCAGGCCGCTCCCACTGCGAGACCCCGAAGGCTGTTGCGTGGTAAAACACCCTCCCCGACACGTTGTCGTGCATCTTAGCCCACTCTGCCTCGCGCCGTGTGATGAGCTCCAACAACTCCCCCTCTCTGTTCGCCCAAATCGACGCAAGCACACCAGCAGCGTACCCACGCGGTCCCAGAGCATGCTCTATCTTGGGAACATATGACGAAGGAGAGACCTTGTAGTTCTCGAGCAAGCAAGGGTACAGGGCATAAAGCCCTGACTCGTCGAGGCTTGTGAGAAGAGACTCCACATGCGAAATCTTCGAAGGGTCGTGCTTCTGGTAGAAAGACGTTAGAACCGAGTAGTGGAAATCTTTATCAGAAGAGGCAGCTGGGGGGGCAACAACCGCAAGTGGTGCATATGGTACGGACACAGGCGCACCGGTACTGGCCATTCTCTTCAAGATGTCGATCTCACCCAAGGTCAAGCCTATCTCCTTCAAGTCTGTCTTTGATGCGTGGTGCAGTGCTGTTGTGTCCATTTTGTGCTCGGCGAAGAGTGGTGCGTGATGAGCGAGACCCGACCTGTCCAACGTGGAGGAGATACGGGGTGACAGCCCAGGGTGAACAGCGGGTTCTTCGTCTTCCTGTTGCTGTTCTTGTTGCCTCTCAGCACCCCTGACCTTTTTCTTCTCCACCTCTTTCCGCATCGTTTCGACCATGCTTTTCAACTCCTGTTGTTGTTTCTGAAGCGCGACGACGGCTGCGAGGACTTCTGGGGTCATCCCGTCTGTTGTATGTGTGTGTTGCCGGGATGGTCTTGGAGGCGAGGCCCTCCTCACGCTTTCTATCTGGCTTTGCAACACAGATTCATGCCGTTCCTCTCGCCATTTCAGCTCCCGTTGTTGCCGTTCCAGTTCCCTCTCCCGTCTTTTCATCGTTTCTTCAAGGTCGTGGAGGCGTTCCTTCTGCGCCTCTGCTTGTGCGTCTTCCCGTTGCCTTCGGATGCTCTCCTCAACACGGTCCATCCCAAGTCTCGAGGTGCTCGTCTGGCTGTTCAGGTGCATCTGCTGCCGAAGAGCGTCTGTTTCTCGCTCGCATTGTTGCAACCTCTGCAGGAAGTACGCTGTATCAGAGGATGCGTCAGCCCCCAACACCACGGGCGACGCGGTTGTGTAGGAAACAGGGGCCAGTATGTTTGGACTCTGGACCATTGGACTCTGAACCATTTGCGGGCTAACCGGCTGCTGCAAAGGCGGTGGCTGCACAGGACCCGGTTTAGGGGAAGGGGGGAGCTTGCTTTCTTTTGGCTTCGTTTTTTCCTCCTTCTCCGGTTTCGGTTTTGGCTTGTCCTCCTTGTTCCCCGGTTTCGGTTTTTCCTCTTTCTCCGGTTTGCTCTCCGCCTGCTTCGGCTTTCCATCCTTCTTTTCCTTTTCCTCTTTTTTCATGAGGTGTTCCTCTTGTACATACAGCACCATTCCCATCTTCAGCCCAGCCTCGATAGGTGTTTTGCTCAGGTCTAGCGGGTCACCTATTGGGTTCCCATTTGCATCTATCAGCCTGAGGACGAACTTCCAGTCTGCCAGCGTCACCTCTTTCCCGCCAGCGAAGGACTTCCCGCTGAGCGGTTCCAGCAGCCTTAAAAGTTGCTTCTCGAGGCCCAGCGGCTTCTTATTGTCGACGGCCCAGTCCAAGTTCCCTTTTTTATTCTTCAGCTTTTCCTCTATCTTGGCCAGGACACTCCCTGTAACCTGGATGAACATTTCCCCCCCCCCCCTCCCTTTTCTGGTACTGTGTGTGGAGTGAGTTTTGACAAGAAGATATCGATAATAATTAGAAAGAAGTTTAAAAAAATGAGGAAGGAAAATGAAAAAAATGAGAATTCAGAAGAAGGCTTTTTTTTTTTTTTTTTTAATCCCCTAAACGCCCCGCGCGGACGTTTTTGTCCTTATTTCAAAATTTGCTTTTTCGCTATGTACTTTTTTTTTTTGAACACGGCCCTTGGACTTCAAAATATGACATTGTTGCGCGGTTTATTTTTGTCTTGGAACTATATTTTGCGTTAAAATTTAAGTTTTAATTGAAACCGGCAGGGTTGGCTTAAAATGGAATCAGACAGTCAAAATAGCAGCGAAAGCGCGAGTCTCCCCGACTGGTCAGATGCCGGAAACGATGCTTGGGTGGGAAAAATACTCCAAAAGCCCGAAACGCACCGTTTCCGTGAAAAGGTGGGGCTCAGACACGTCTGGGTGAAGCGGCCAACGAGGAGGGTGTTTTTAGTCTTTTTTTTTACACGCGCGGTAGTTTGGCCATAGTTTCTTCTACAAACAGTCGCTGCGATGCAAAAGAGCATCGGGATCTGAACCTTTCCGTCCCAGAGTTCAAAGTTTGGCTTGGGTTGGTCCTGTTAATGGGTTTACGCTCGGCACCGAACATGAGGAGCTACTGGACAACGAATCCAAATTTAGCGATCCCGGCGTTTAAAGCTATGGACAAAAACAGATTTGTCGACATCCAGCGTTACATCACCTTTGACAACATAGAAAACGTCAGTAAGGACTCTGAAGACAAACTGCTCCTCATGCGCAGGTTTCTTGACATCATTGTCAACCGGTGTAGGACTGTGCGGACCCCTGGCAAGTGGTTGTCTGTTGACGACAGTGTTATCCCCTTTGATGGGCGGACAACAATAAAAGTCATGGCACCACGAAAAAACAACTCGGTGGGCATCAAGGTAATCGCTACATGCGACTCATCAAACGGTTACCTGGCGAATTTCAACATTTGCAGCAAGAAGTCCACAACACAGGACCTAGTCATGTGTGCTGTCGACCCCTGGCTGGGAACCCACCGTAGTATCGCCTTCGACAACTTCTTCTGTTCCCTGGGGCTCCATCAGAAGCTATACGAAAACAAGATGCACTCCTGCTCGACCTGCAGGAGGAACTGCCGGAGCATTCCGGCTTCCTTCCGCAGCCCGAAAAGGAACACGCCAGGGAGGATGACAAAGGCGCAGAAGCAGCTGCAGCTCAGGGAGGGGCAGTGGATGATGCTGCAGCAGGGTCCGGTGCACCTCATCCGGTGGATGGACTCACGCGAGGTGTTCTTCATGTCCACCTTGCCTCTGGGGGATGAAAACACGAGCGTCGAACGCTCGAAGAAGGAGAAGGGGAAGTGGAAGACCAGGAAGGTGGAATGTCCCTACCAGGTTATTGACTACAACAACAACATGGGCGGGACCAAATTGAAAAAAAAGGAAGTGCGGTGCGGTGGAAGTGGCAGCAATCGGTGCAAATGACATACGCGGCAGCTCAACGCAAAAACGGAGCCTAGGGAAAAAGACCTTATTTCTTTTTTAATGTGGGGGAAGTATAAATATGGGTCGAGGGGAGCTGCTTTTTTTTTTTTTCCTGTTTTTTTTTTCTTTTTTTTAAATTTTACTTTTTATTCGACTTGCTAAGGCCGCACCCACTAGGTGGCTGAAATGATATTGCAAGTGGTAATAAATACTGCATACGAAACAGAGAGTCGAAATAAAAAACGATGAACCGCACCCACTAGGTGGGAAGTGTCTTGAGACGCTCTCCCCCGGTTGCCTGGGTACTCATGACCGTGTTTCTCTTCCCCCAGCTTTGCTACATCGCAGTCGGCAGGCTTCAAAAAAAGTGGGCGGGAAGGTGGTGGGGCAATTCTTTTTCGTCATCTCTTTTTATACACTCCCCTTTCCCTTTTTTTTTTTTGGTTACCTGTGTGCCGGACTATTTTTCATTTTCTTTTTTTTTTAACGCCTTAATCCCTCATGCGAAAGAACTCGGCCGCTCACAAAGGAGGATTAGGGGGTCATAAGGGGGTCACTTTTTGCCATCTTCCAGTTTTTTCGCCAAGGGCATTTTGGGTAGTCAGCAGGGCTTGATGTGTTCTCTCTGTTGCGGGGCCGCACTTCTCGCAAGTGCGTTGCTTGTGGTTTTCCTTCAACAGTTCGTGGTGCCCGGACTTTTGCTCGCTACGAGGGTGCCGTCATCTATGGCTGTAGGGGTCTTACTTCTTCTCTTGCCTCCTGAGCCCTCCTACTTATTACAGTACACTCACTACTTTATTGCCTTAACTCTTCAAGGGACTCGTAGAGAGGAAAGCTCTTGTTGGCTTTGATTGCCTGAAGGGAGGTACACCCTTCCAAGTACCAGGCACCGATGGTGCTGATTTCCTGAAAGTTTTGGCCGCTGATTGTCATGAATCTATTGTTGAAGCTATTGATGTTCGAAAGCGGTGTGAGATCAACAGCCTGAAGGGAGGTGCACCCACCCAAGAAGCTATGGCCGATGCTCGTGATGCTGGAAAGCGGTGCGAGATCGACAGCCTGAAGGGAAGTGCACCCTCTCAAGAAGCTGTTGTCGATGCGGGTCATGTTGGAAAGCGGTGAGAGATCGACAGCCTGAAGGGAGGTGCACCCACCCAAGAAGCAATTGCCGATGCTCGTGATGTTGGAAAGCGGTGCGAGATCGACAGCCTGAAGGGAGGTGCACCCATATAAGAACCAACCGCCGATGCTGGTGATCTTGGAAAGCGGTGCGAGATCAACAGCCTGAAGGGAAGTGCACCGACACAAGAACTCATCGCCGATGCTGGTGATCTCGGAAAGTGATATGAGATCGACAGCCAGAAGGGAAGTGCACATACACAAGAACGAAGTGCCGATTCTGGTGATGGAAAGCGGCGCGAGACCGACAGCCTGAAGGGAGGTGCACCCAGCCAAGAAGCATTCGCCGATGGTGATAGACCCTGGCCCTGTCACGGTGGGCAGTGGGTCGAGAGAGAAGTGGAGTGACTTCAGCTGACAAGAGGTCGTGTCATTGTATTTGCGTGCCAGGAAGTGATCAGCGATGTTGCCCCGCGCGCCCTTCAGCACCACGTGTTCAAAGCCCATCACAATGGGGACGTACCTCTTCTCCACATGAACCAGGGAAGCCCCTGTGAAGTCAATCACCAAGATCGGTGGACGTTTCACCAGCTTATCAAGCACCTGAAGCTCGTCGTGCTTCACCACCACCTGCATCTTTCCCATCATTCCCAAGAACCCCTCCGTGCCTTCTTCCCACTCCACAACGAGGCCCTTCCTCTTCACTTCTTCCTCTTCCGAGGTGAGCTGGCTTCCATCCTTCAAGGCTGCAACGGGATGATGTTGGTTCGGATCGTGGTGGTGGTGGTGGTGGTCGATGATGTTGTTGTTGTTGTTGTTGTTGTTGTTGTTCTTGTTGTTGTTGTGCTCAGGAAAGACCTTCACCCGTCCCTTGTCTTGGAAGACAGTCTCGCTGTCGGCATCCACGAACAGATCGAAGTCGCTGCTGAAGACCTCCACCCTGCGAACCCGTCCCAGCCCGTCCTTTGCGAAGGCTTTCTCTGCCGCCACCCGAACCTCCTCCACACCCGACCCCACAGCCACAAGAAGGGGCCTCCTCCTCTCCTCACCACCGAAGTCCGCGAAGGCCAGAAGCATCATCATCATCGTCGTCGTCATCGCAGGTGGAGTCGTCAGCACAGACAGAACCTCAGAAGCGGTCGGGCGTTTCGAAGGGTCCTCGCAGAGGAGGCGCAGCAGCAGGGTCCCCACCGACTCCCCCACGAGCTTCGGGAGGCGTCTTTCCAGCTCACCCATCACAAGGACCCGGTTCATCTTCAGGTAACTCAGGAACCACTCCCTCAGCTTCTCATCCTCCAAAACGGCGAAGCACACGGTCACCCCAAGGGCCCACATGTCCACCTTGTTGGTGTATGGACCTACAAAGTCGGGTCCCATGAAGGCGGGGGTTCCCACAATGCTGCTGGCGATCGCTCCAGAAAAACTATGGATCATGCTGCTGCTGCTGCTGCTGCTGCTGTAACTCATGCTGCTGCTGCTGCTGCTACCACTTGCACCAACAACAGCCCTCGACAGTCCCAGGTCAGCCAGAACGAACCTCGTCTTCCCTTCAGAGGTGTTGTTGTTGTTGTTGTTGCTGTCGTCCACCATGATGTTCTGAGGCTTCACGTCCCTGTGGATCCAACCCTTCCCGTGCAAGTAGGCCAGCGCCTCAGCCACCTCCCGCAAGAGCCTCACTGCCTTCTCTTGAGAGAGGGGTCCCTCCCTCTCCAGGAGCTTCTGCAGGTCCCCTCCAGTGTACAAGGGCATCACGATGTGGAGCTCCCACTGCGTCACCCCAGGAACCAGCTGCCCTGTCGTCCCGAAGTAGTCCACACACGGGACCACATTCCTGTGCTTCAGCTGCAGCATGTTCTCCACCTCCTTCGCGTTCCTCGCGTGGTCCTCCTTCGTCGCCGCCTTCACAACCTTCATCGCGAACTCCTTCCCGTCAATCTCCCTCACCGCCATGTAAACAGACCCCTGGCCCCCTGACCCGAGGTGCTTCCCTTTCCTGTACTTCTCAAGGTTCTGCATTTCCTGCATCTTTTCTTGTTTTACGGTGTGTTCTTCCTTTTTTTTTTTTTTTTTTTTTTTTTTTTTTATAGTAAATCTCCACTGTGCGATGGATTTCTTCCCCCGTGTTGAGAGAATGAAAAAAAAGCATAATATAACAAGGAAGCATGGAAAGAGCGAATTCGAAGAAAAAGGAGGAGAGAGGGGGCTTTTTGGGAATGGGGGGGGGGACCACAAGTTCAACGGAATGGGGAGGGATGTCAAGCATCTTGTAGAATTGGACGTTCAGTCTGCGCCCACGAGCGTGAATATTGTTATCGGTTCTTCATTCCATCGCAGCTGGAGTCACGCTGGTGACATGATGTTGGAGTTGAAGGTGGGCGCGGCCGCCTCTTCGACGTCCAGAGCCCACCTATGAACCTTGCTTCCGTTGTTGTGAGGTCACTGCACTTCCGCCTGAATCAGCTGAGAATAGGCCGTTTTTCATAATTTGATAGCTATTATTGACAGTTGATAGCTCATATAATTTGGTTTTGGATTTTTGGCCCACTTTATCGGTCACTCGGAGTGACTCAATTTCTGAACTATCAGATAAAATTACTTAAACTTTGTGCCAACTTATGGCCATCCCATTCACTCTCGAACCGTTTCTTTTTTGACCCTGCTGGCCCTCGGCCAAAAAACTCACGGTTCTCGAGTAAATTATGGCCATAATTTTGTTTGCAAATAAATAGCTATTAATACTGAATGCAAGCATTAAAAAAAAAAAAAAAAAAAAAAAAAAAAGAGACATTTAAGGGTACCTGCGGTATGTGGCAGGACGCCTGCAAAAAAAAAGGAACCCAAAAGAAAAAGGCGGAACGGGGAATGGAGACATTATCTTTCCTCTTTAACACATAGACGTCTAATCCAGAGGCAGAAGGGGAACTCAACATTGGGGGGGAAGAATATCTCAAGAGGGTGGAGAAGAAATTAAAGGGGTTGAAGACAATTCTTCACTCCGGAAGCCCCTATTATCTTATTGGCTCATAATTTGATTTTCTTAAGTTTAAAAAAAAAAAAAAAAAAAAAGCCAAGCCATGCCTACTTCAGTCACATTCAGACCTTGGTACACGTTCTTCTGTTTTCGATCGATTGTTATTGGCCCAAATGTTCTACTTCAGTCACATTTCAGACCATGCTTGTCTGTGTGTCACGATCAATGGCGCGCCTGTGATACCTAAAGAAAGACAGTAGCTAGTAAATAGAACACCCCATTGGGGTAATCACCGTGACATTGCCACATAAAACACCACAGGAAGGTTGTTTAGACAAAAGAATCAGCAGAGATCCCCTCATCTCGGCCTGCCATAATCTTACTGCTATTATCGACTTTGCATCTTTCCATCACTGTACTTGTTCGCTATCGGTCTCCGGGAGATTATTTAGCCTTAGCAGAGGGATACCTGCCAATTAGTTCAGCATTCCCAAACGAACGACTCTTGCAAACAGTGAAGATACGGACGATGGCTTGCTGGGATGTACGGGACTCTCACCCTCTTTGGATACACATTCTCTTGGGTTGCCAGTCCTCAGGATTCTTTTTTTCTCCACTAACCCCGTCATTGTATTGACAAACAGTAGTTTCTGAGCACGTCTAACCCCCGAAACGAAATGTTGTAAAAGGGAAAGAAGGAAGAATAACAAGATGTGGGGGTGCTTGACGGGCAGGAAAAAAAGAAAAGGGACCACTCCCAAAAGCACTGTTGGGTGTTTTGTTATCTCATTCAACAATCCCCCCCTCCCCTCTCTCAACTTAAGCCTACGGGCACTTTTTTTTTTCTTCGATACCTGTACACCAAAAGAAGTGGGGTGTTTATAAAAAGGGAAAAAGAAGGGGGCGCGGGTAGGGGAGGAGAGGAGACAGACCACCAGAGAATTAAAGGATTGAAATCAAGAAAACATTTTGGGGGCTTCCTTCACACTATCTATTCTTGTCCTTCATCGACTTTGCTACTTCACCTCCTGAGCCCCTCCTACTTATTACAGTACACTCACTACTTTATTGCCTTAACTTTTCAAGCTCCTTGGGGAGAGGAAAGCTCTTGTTGGCTTTGATTGCCCGAAGGGAGGTGCACTCTTCCAAGAACCAACCGCCGATGCTGGTGATGTTGGAAAGTGGTGGGAGATCGACAGCCTGAAGGGAGGTGCAATAACCCAAGAAGCTATGGCCGATGCTGGTGATGTTGGAAAGCGGTGCGAGATCGACAACCTGAAGGGAGGTGCAATAACCCAAGAAGCTATAGCCGATGCTGGTGATGTTGGAAAGCGGTGCGAATTCGACAGCCTGAAGGGAGGTGCACCCTTCCAAGAACCCATCGCCGATGCTGGTGATGTTGGAAAGCGGTGCTAGATCGACAGCCTGAAGGGGGGTGCACCCTTCCAAGAAATTTTTGCCGATGGTGATAGACCCTGGCCCTGTCACGGTGGGCAGTGAGTCGAGAGAGAAGTGGAGTGACTTCAGCTGACAAGAGGTCGTGTCATTGTATTTGCGTGCCAGGAAGTGATCAGCGATGTTGCCCCGCGCGCCCTTCAGCACCACGTGTTCAAAGCCCATCACAATGGGGACGTACCTCTTCTCCACATGAACCAGGGAAGCCCCTGTGAAGTCAATCACCAAGATCGGTGGACGTTTCACCAGCTTATCAAGCACCTGAAGCTCGTCGTGCTTCACCACCACCTGCATCTTTCCCATCATTCCCAAGAACCCCTCCGTGCCTTCTTCCCACTCCACAACGAGGCCCTTCCTCTTCACTTCTTCCTCTTCCGAGGTGAGCTGGCTTCCATCCTTCAAGGCTGCAACGGGATGATGCTGATGTTGGTTCGGATCGTGGTGGTGGTGGTGGTCGATGTTGTTGTTGTTGTTGTTGTTCTTGTTGCTGGTGTGCTCAGGGAAGACCTTCACCCGTCCCTTGTCTTGGAAGACAGTCTCGCTGTCGGCATCCACGAACAGATCGAAGTCGCTGCTGAAGACCTCCACCCTGCGAACCCGTCCCAGCCCGTCCTTTGCGAAGGCTTTCTCTGCCGCCACCCGAACCTCCTCCACACCCGACCCCACAGCCACAAGGAGGGGCCTCCTCCTCTCCTCACCACCGAAGTCCGCGAAGGCCAGAAGCCCCATCATCGTCGTCATCGGCGTCGTCATCGCAGGTGGAGTCGTCAGCACAGACAGAACAGAACCTCAGAAGCGGTCGGGCGTTTCGAAGGGTCCTCGCAGAGGAGGCGCAGCAGCAGGGTCCCCACCGACTCCCCCACGAGCTTCGGGAGGCGTCTTTCCAGCTCACCCATCACAAGGCCCCGGTTCATCTTCAGGTAACTCAGGAACCACTCCCTCAGCTGCTTATCCTCCAGAACGGCGAAGCACACGGTCACCCCGAGGGCCCACATGTCCACCTTGTTGGTGTACGGACCTACAAAGTCGGGTCCCATGAAGGCGGGGGTTCCCACAACGCTGTCGGCGGTCGCTCCAGAAAAACTATGGATCATGCTGCTGCTGCTACCACTTGCACCAACAACAGCCCTCGACAGTCCCAGGTCAGCCAGAACGAACCTCGTCTTCCCACTGCGTCACCCCAGCTGCCCTGTCGTCCCGAAGTAGTCCACACACGGGACCACATTCCTGTGCTTCAGCTGCAGCATGTTCTCCACCTCCTTCGCGTTCCTCGCGTGGTCCTCCTTCGTCGCCGCCTTCACAACCTTCATCGCGAACTCCTTCCCGTCAATCTCCCTCACCGCCATGTAAACAGACCCCTGGCCCCCTGACCCGAGGTGCTTCCCTTTCCTGTACTTCTCAAGGTTCTGCATTTCCTGCATCTTTTCTTGTTTTACGGTGTGTTCTTCCTTTTTTTTTTTTTTTTTTTTTATAGTAAATCTCCACTGTGCGATGGATTTCTCCCCCCCCCCCCCCCGTGTTGAGAATGAAAAAAAAGCATAATATAACAAGGAAGCATGGAAAGAGCGAATTCGAAGAAAAAGGAGGAGAGAGGGCTTTTTGGGAATGGGGGGGGACCACAAGTTCAACGGAATGGGGAGGGATGTCAAGCATCTTGTAGAATTGGACGTTCAGTCTGCGCCCACGAGCGTGAATATTGTTATCGGTTCTTCATTCCATCGCAGCTGGAGTCACGCTGGTGACATGATGTTGGAGTTGAAGGTGGGCGCGGCCGCCTCTTCGACGTCCAGAGCCCACCTATGAACCTTCGTTGTTGTGAGGTCCTTCAGGCGATGGTGCAGTGCGAGCAGTAGTAGTGCTGAATGGCATCCAGTGGTCGTCCAGACCACATCGTAAACCCTGCCTTTTGTCATGTCATCTTCACAAACACATCGTCATCCCTTTCGTCTTTGTGATCTGTTTCTCTTTCCCTCCCAAGGCACTGTGGGTGTTTGCGTCTTCTCATCTCTCACCAACCACATTTTCTCCCCTATGCGAAGTTGTAAGAATAAAAAAAAGGCGTGTTTTCAAAAAAGAAAAAAAAAAAAAAAAAAAAAAAAAAGGTGGGGAGTAGAAGTTAGTCTCATCACATCGAGTTACATTTTTTTAAATGCTAACACAAACGTGGCTTCGGTGAAGGGGGGAGTTGAGAAAAAGAAATCGAGGGAAAAAAAAGGGAGGGGGATTTTTTTGTGCGAACCCCCACCAAAGGGTTGATGGAATGCAACGTTATATAAGTTATGCCCCGAAAACAAAAGACTGTATTTACACTACTAGGGTTACAAAAAAGGGCCCTCCACCGATGGGTCAGCTGTGGAAAAAAAAAAAAAAAAAAAAAAGAAAAAAAAAAAAAAAGAAAAATCAACAAAAAATATAAAAGTTGTGGGAATATATAATGCTGTACAACCCCTCCCCCTCCCCTCCCCCCCTACCTCATCATACATTCTCTCCTTTCTTTTTTTTGGGGGGGGGTTTTTTTTTTTCCGACGTGAATTGACGCGATATAAGATAATAATTAAGAATATTCAATTTCTTTATTTTCCACTCCCCCCCCCCCCCCCCCCTAAGAGAGAAAGAAAAGAAACCCCCTCAAGGCATTTTTTTTTTTTTTTTTTTTTTTTCAACTTCGATATTTTTTTTTTTTTTAAATTTTCGAAGGAATCTTTGGGAAACAAACCGGGTCTCTTATTTCACCTCCTGCACAAGTATCCTTGCGTACTCTCTTAGAAGGTTTTCGTAACACTTCTTTAGCAAAGGCGCAGAGTGCTCGTAAGAGCTTAGGTAGTTCGGTCGATTGGGGTTCATGTTCGGCCCGACAACGTGCACCACGTGCTCCACACCTTGCTTGAACAAGGGAGAAGATGGGCTAAGCGGCACGGAATAGGGCGTAGACACCTCAGCGTGGGTGCCATGAAGCCGTGTGGTGTCGATGGCAAGGGCAGGCCCGGCTGCTTCATGAATACTGCGGTTAATTCCACCTGTTTTGGGGCCTCCATAAAGTCGGGAGTTTGCTGCATTTGCAAGAACGAAGCAAGCGCCTCGTTGAGTGGGATCAGCCACATCGCCCAACCTTAGTGTAAACCTTCCGTAGGTTATTCTCGGCATATACTTTCGAAAGGCTTCCAGAGTTTTTGTTGTCTTCCTGCCCTCCGGGGAGAAGTCGAGCAAAACGATGTCTACCATCCCCTCGATCTTTGTCCCCTTCACCTCGTTTAGAAATTCACCAACAACCTCGCAGGCGATTTTCGCGGCAACATCCGTGTCGAACCCAAAGATGGCTGTGCTAAAAGAAGGCATCACCAAGGGCTTCACACCCTTCTTCCGGAGACTGGCGTATCCTTGTGTCTCCGGCCATCGCATGTATCCTTTCACGGTGTCTATCAGTACCCCGTTGTATTCAAACTGTCCTTTCCCGCTGTGTCCTTCTACCACCGCTGTCATTTCTTCGTCGAGCACTCGCCATATTGGGTTTTTTTCTCGGGTTTTATACTCCCACACGGGCATCTTTGTGGAATTAAAAAAAAAAAAAAAAATGGGGAAAAAAAAAAAAAAAAAAAAAAAAAAAAAAATACTTCACAACTCCGGATAGGGCATCAGAATGTCTTTTTGAAGGAGGTTGAAGTGGAGGGAGAACCTCACGAACCGCTCGCAGACCTTCGTCATCTTCTCGAAGTCCATGAAGGACTCGTTGTGGTGGTGCCATGCGTGGGCAAATATGCGGTACAACCTCCGAATCATGTTTGCGAAGAGTGTGGCAGGGGGGTCCTTCCGCTCGGAGAAGAACTTGGTGGAGTGCAGCACCGTGGCCGCACCGTCTAGGGTGTGGAAAGCGTAGTCTACAGCGGGACACTGGAAAAAAAATTTTTTTGAAAAAAAGAAATACAACACACACCTCTTGCGGTGTTTTGTGGCACGCGCATAAAAAAAGCCACTCAGAAGTTGCCGTCATTTTCGGGCAAGACACGCGGGTGCAAATCCCTGACAAATGTACAACAAGTTTATTGAGCCCATTGATGAATAGTCTCATGCACTCGTGCTGCCATAAGCCTTCGTCTATGCCTGGTGCTGGGGGGATCGTTGCCGACTCAACCTCCCCCGGTGCTAGTGTTGTTATGAGATTCAAATAGGTCTCCACTGCTGCCTGAGCGCTGTCGCAATAGCTAGTGACCTTTGCCCACAGCTCTGCGGACAGCGTGCTGCCCCCAGCGTCTATCGCCTCTCTAGAGATCAGCGATTCCAGGGACGGCACCATACCTAGCCCCAGAGGGCTCCCCGATAGTGTAACGTGGTTCATTTTTTTTTTCTCCCTTTGTTTCTTTTCTTCTCTACTTCCCCCTCCCCAACACCCAACCCTCTTTTTTTTTTTTTTTTGCCGAATACCACTATTCATTATCATCATATTGGGGTAGGGGGCTAAAAGTGGTCAGTATTTTTGGAGTACTTTTTTTTACTATGAAGATTGTCTAGTCAGGAACAAAAAAAAAAAAAAAAAAAGAGAAAAATCTCGCATTTTTTCTCTCCCCCACCCCCAGGTTGAGGATCGCCAATGGTCAGTACTTTTTTTTTTAAATGAAAATTTTGTCGTCAAATAAAGAAGAAAGAGGTTTCTCTTTTTTTTTTTCTATTTTGCCGAATACCACTATTCATTTCTATCATCATATTTTCTTCCGGGGGGGGGGGGGGGAGGGGGGTTTGGGTCCAAGGTTTGGTCAGTGCTTTTTGTTAATGAAATTTTGTCGCCAAATAAAGAAGAAGAAGAAGAAAAAAAAGAGAAATCTCTTTTTTTTTTCCCTTCATTTTCCCCTATTTTGCCGAATACCACTATTCATTTCTATCATCACATCTCTTCTTCTTCCCCGGGGGGGGGGGGGGGGGGGGAGGGGTTGGGTCCCAAGGTTTGGTCAGTTCTTTTTTTTAATGAAATTTTGTCGCCAAATAAAGAAGAAAGAGGTTTCTCTTTTTTTTCTATTTTTGCCGAATACCACTATTCACTTCTATCATCATTTTTTTTTTCCCCCGAGGGTTTTGGGTCCCAAGGGTCAGTTCTTTTTTTTTAATGAAATTTTGTCGCCAAATAAAGAAGAAAGAGGTTTCTCTTTTTTCTATTTTGCCGAATACCACTATTCATTTCTATCATCATATTTTTTTCCCGGGGGGGGTTTGGGTCCAAGGTTTGGTCAGTGCTTTTTGTTAATGAAATTTTGTCGCCAAATAAAGAAGAAGAAAAAAAAAAGAGAAATCTCTTTTTTTTTTTTTTTCATTTTCCCCTATTTTGCCGAATACTTCATTTCTATCATCACATCTCTTCTTTCCGGGGGGGTTGGGTCCCAAGGTTTGGTCAGTTCTTTTTTTTTAATGAAATTTTGTCGTCAAATAAAGAAGAAAGAGGTTTCTCTTTTTTCTATTTTGCCGAATACCACTATTCATTTCTATCATCATATTTTTTCCCGGGGGGGGGGTTGGGTCCAAGGTTTGGTCAGTGCTTTTTTTTTATAATGAAATTTTGTGTCCAAATAAAAAAAAAGACTTTTTTTTTTCTCTCTATTTTACCGAATACCACTATTCATCTCATATGCGAAAGTTTGATGGAAGGAAAACGAGCACAAACAAACGATGCAAAAATCAAAAAAAGAGAATAGTAATATAATGAATCGCAGGGGGGGGGGGGGGGGGGGTAGAGGTAGTATTTCCCTTTCTTTTTTTTCTTTTTGTCAAAAAACATAAAATATACCACCTTGCACCTAAGCTTGGGTAGTGAGGTAGTGGGGGGGGGGGGGGGGGGGAAGTAGGGCGTATAAAAAAAAGAAGAAAAAAGCGTTAAAAAAGCAGAACCCGCCCCTTCTCTCTCTCTCTCTCCCCCTGGTTTTTTTTTTTTGTGTCCTTCTCCTGCTTTCTTTTTTCTTTTCTTTTTTTTTTGATAAATTACAACAACAAAAAAAAAAGTGCGTTTCCTTCCCTCTTCCCCTTTTTCTTTTCTTTCTCTTTCTGGAAAAAAAAAAAAAAGAAAAAAAAAAGGCCAAAAAATCTTTTTTTTTTAACGGAATGGAAAGAAAAAAAAAAAAAACCAGACTAACACTCGATTTTTTTTTTTTTTTTTTTTTTTTTTTTTTTCACGCCCCATTACCCACAGTCTGGTGGTCATCATCAGGTCGAATGTAGCCTACAACACGATGCCCTTGAATCTGCGATGAAAAAAAAAAGATTTTTTTTTAACCCCTAAACGCCCGCGCGGACGTTTTTGTCCTTATTTCAAAATTTGCTTTTTCGCTAACTACTTTTTTTTGAACACGGCCCCTGGACTTCAAAATATGGCATTGTTGCGCGGTTTATTTTGTCTTGGAACTACATTTTTGCGTTAAAATTTAAGTTTTAATTGAAACTGGCAGGGTTGGCTTAAAATGAAATCAGATGGTCAAAATAGCAGCGAAAACGTGAGTCTCCCCGACTGGTCAGATAAAGAAGAAAAAGACGATGAGGCGGTCAAAGAGGGGCCGGAAACGATGCTTGGGTGGGAGAAATACTCCCAAAGGCCCGAAACATATCATTTCCGTGAAAAGGTGGGCTTAGGACACCTCTAGGTGAAGCGGCCAATGAGGAGGGTGTTTTTAATCTTTTTTTTACACACGCGGTACTTGAGCTCATAGTTTCTTCCCCGAACGGTCGTTTCGATTCAAAAAAAAACAGCGGAAATCTTTCCATCCCAGAGTACAAAATAAGGCTTGGGTTGGTCCTGTTAATGGGTTTACGCTCGGCACCGAACATGAAGAGCTACTGGACAACAAATTCTATTTTAACCATCCCGGCTTTTGAGAAAATGAGCAAACCGATTCGTTGACATACAGCGCTACCTCACCTTTGACACCTGGAAAACATCAGTAAAGCCTGAAACTGCACCTCATGCGCAGGTTTCTTGACATCATTGTCAACCGGTGTAGGACTGTGCGGACCCCCTGGCAAGTGGTTGTCTGTTGACGACAGTGTTATCCCGACAACAATAAAAGTCATGGCACCACGAAAAATCAACTCGGTGGGCATCAAGGTAATCGCTACATGCGACTCATAAAGCGGTTACCTGGTGAATTTCAACATTTTCAGCAAGAAGTCCACAACACAGGACCTAGTCACGCGTACTGTCGACTCCTAAGGGTTTGCTGTCGACCCCTGACCGGCAAGACCAGCTCCAGGGGACTGGAGTTCGGCATATTGAAAACCCGGAAGTGGACCATGGTCGTTTTTTATTGGGTCCTGGAAAGCTGTGTTGCCAACTCCTCCATAATCTGGAAGAAGAGCAGGGAATGTGGCAAAAATTATGGCTTCCCAAGCTTCAAAGAAGAACTTGTTGGAAAGCTTCTCGCCCATGCCCCAAAAGCCGATAGCACACCACCCCCGACGACACCGTCACCGACCCCCAAGCGCAAACACGCTAGCAATGAGGATTCCCTCACCCAGAAATACCCAAAACGTCTCGATTTGACCCTAAATCACACCTCCGAGACCATGATGAACGGAACGAAGGTGAGGAGGGTGCTCTGTGCTGTTCCTGGGTGCGGGAAGAAGGTGCAAACGTGGTGCCCCTGTTGCAAAACCCCCTTATGCAAAACGTGTTTTTTACCCTTCCATGCTACCCCAGCTGAAAAAAAAACTTACAAGTTGCTTTTTTCATCCCCGCAGCCCCAAAAAGTCTCCAGACTGACCTCAATCCTAGAGTTCAGGGCACCAAATAGGGCTGAATGCTGCCCTTTTTAGCCCAGCCATAACTCCACAAACCCCCCACGACAAGACCCCCCAAAATCGTACATAAAAAGTACCCCCTCAACCCCCCCTGTTACACACAAAGTTAAGTGTTCTCATCTGAATCTGGCACCTGGAATTGAAAATTTTAGTACCGTTTACCCTTTCCTTGCACCTTCCTATGGTTGCATGCTGCCCTTTTTTTTTGAGTATTTAAAGCAACAACGAAAATGGGGGGGGTACCGTAGATAGGCTCCGGGCGTTTAGGGGTTAATTTTTTTTTTTTTTTTTTTTTTTTTTTTCCCCGATAAATATCCCATATACCAACTGCGACTTCTCCTGGATAATATTATTAGCACCATGGTCTCCATCCCCATCGCTATCACCGTCATGACCAATTTCCAACGTCACCCTAAGATGCTGCGCTTCGTCCACCTGTATGGAAAGGTGGGAAGGAGCACCGATGGAGCTGAGTATCCATTCGAATACCCACTCACGAAGCGTGTCAACATAATCTTTTGAAGTCCTGTACAGGTCAATGTCTACAGAAGAAATGTGCCAGGAATTGTTGACCCGATAGGCACCAACGTGCATTTCACCAAAAAGAAAGTCGGAGTCGAATGTGACTGGGATCTCGTCATCGCCTGCTGTGTTTTTAGTGCCTTCTAGTTCCCATTCTCGAGTGGTTCTGTCCCCCCCAGAGGAATGGTTCGACCGGAAAACAACCATAAAGCTCGCCTTGTCACCAGAGTAGAAATCCACGTGATAGTCAAAAACTCCGTTCCCGTCGAAAACCGGTGCTCCGAATTCAGTTTGGACTGTTCGAGAATTCCTTACGAGATTTATTGAGGTGTCCAGGAGCTCGCCATCGCTTGAGATTTTATACCTCGAGTATAAATTGTCGAACGGCGATCGCAGTAAAACCCCCACCGCCACCACGAGCAAAATCTGCAAAAACGTTCTGAAATTACGTTTCATGGTGCTCAACAAGGAGATCTGCTCCGAGCCTTCATGCATTCCCTGAAGCCTCATCAATGCAGTGCTGCTCGGATCCTTCCCGGCAGACACGACAAATGCCACCAAATGTTCCCCGGCATTATCCAGCAAGATGTCCATCCGAATTCTATTTATGTGGTCCCGCCGAATCGGCGCGAGGGATATAATTTCATTCGCGGGGCCGCCATGATGGTCGCCTTGATGTTCTCTCGCTGCCTCCGCGCCTGTAAATGTATACTCTTGACCAGTTTTTTGAATCATTACTATCTTGAAAGCTTGTTCCATGTCAATATTGAGGGACACGGCTTCGCTATGGTACTTGGGTGTTAGAATCTGATACCCCTTCTGTCCGGGTTTTTGTCGGGCCAGCTTCGCGTGCATGGTTCCACCGTTGTGGTAGATAACTGCGCTTGCGATGCTGTCGATGCAGCACTCCACTGGAAGGTACTTCTGGTCGAATGTTACGGAACGTCTTTTTTTCTTCATCGGGCTGGTGAGGTCTGTGCCCAGGACTTCTAGTTTTTCTATGTTGCTTGCCAGCGGGTCGTCGTCAGCGTGCGGTGATCTCGTAGTCTCGCCAGTGTCCGCTATGGGCGACACAACACGTGCCTTGCGGAGGCAGGATTTTTCCGGCGTTGCGCACAGCAGCTCGACGGCATCTTCGGTTACCATTTTTTTTTTCTTCTTCTTTTTTTTTCCCTTCTTTTTTTTCTTCTCTCTCCCCCCTCCTCCGCGCCCCCCGCACCCGCCTCCTTTTTTTTTTTTTTTTTTTTTTTGAGAAAAATATCGGGGACGGGAAAAAAAAAAAAAAAAAGGGGGTGAATTTACAGGGTTTTTTTTTTTTTTTTTTTCCAACTTCTAAACTAAAAAAAAAAGAAGGGGTTGGGACAAAACAATAAATAAAAAAGTTCCCCCTCCCCCCCCCCCCCCCCCCTCACGATCACATCGTCAATGGGTCGCTGTCTTCATCGTCGCCGTCCGTAAAGCTCGGGATGGCGGGGGTGATGTGATCCGGTTTCGCAAGCAAGCTGACCGGGCGTGTGAACGGCACGGCGGGCGGGTTGCGTGCAGGTACCCTCGGGGGTGACGCATCGATGCTCCCCACCGACAGACTCGAACTGTCGGAGTGCCGGCTGTATCGAGAACCACTTATGGAGTCTTTCTCCTCTCCACCGACCGCCGCCTCTGCAGGTTTGGTGGTCAGCGCATCGAGCAAGCTAGCAAGGTCCATATGCTTTGGGTCGTCTTTGTCTTCCTTGCTTTCCTGAACAGAAGGGACAACACTGCTTTTTTTACTCCTTGCAGAGGATGCTATGCTTTCCTCTCTCGACCGCCTGCTTCGGGTGCTCTTTTTGCTTTTGACGGAAGATGCGATACTTGCTGCACGCTCCACAGCGATGGCAGCGACCTCCTCCCTTACAGCTGCCATCTGTTGCAAAGGAACTGTCAGCTCCGTGCTGAGCACAGACGAGGACTTCGATCGGTTGTCTTCTTCGTGTTCCTCTTGTGGGGCGGGGGACGGCTGGTGAACTTGTGGTTGTTGTGGTTGAGTTTTCACCTTACGTGTTAAAACCAACTCGTCGACAGGCGACAGGGACTTTGCGGAGACGGAAGAACGTGCCTCGCTTTGCGCTTTTTCCAGCATCCTGAGCCGTTCATTGAGTAGCGCTTCCTTCTCCGCAAGGAGCTCCTCTTT
This sequence comes from Diplonema japonicum, assembly GCA_964019335.1. NCBI lineage: Eukaryota > Euglenozoa > Diplonemea > Diplonemida > Diplonemidae > Diplonema > Diplonema japonicum. The sequence continues at coordinate 176,615 of OZ025754.1, forward strand.
AAGAAGAACCGATGCCTCTCGTCGCTGAAGATCTTCATGAGTGTCAACAGACGCGAAGCCAGGTATGGTGGTCAGAAGTGGGGTTCGCCTGGTAGCTGTGCTTGTGGTGTCGGTTGTTAACAAATCGAAAACACCGGCCTGAGATGCGGTTTGTTGTTGTTGTTGTTGATGTTGATGCGGGTGCAAGATCTCGTCGTGGGTGAAGGGTTTCATGGTGGTTGTTGGATCGGCTTTGTTTTCCATGAATGCTTCTAGAACCTCCAGCCTGTCGGTCAGACCCTCCACTCTTGGGTCACGGGTTACGGATAAATCTCCTATCGTCAACGGCCCTGCAGAAGCCCCGGCAATGGAGAAATTATTGTTGTTCAACGCTGCGAGGGCGGATACTTCTTGTCGCAGACGGTTGACTTCTGTTCCGGCTTCCATTACGTCTTTTTGGATCAGTTTGCAGAAGTTGAAGATGTTGTTGTGTTTTGCAGCAGGTTCGACTGTCTTGCGTTGGTCGCGGTCGCACGTTAAGAGGTACTCCAGCTGTGTGATCTTGTTGCCGACTTCTCGGAGAGATGCGGATTGACGGATGGCTGTGTCTTTCTGTTGGAGTTCGAGTTGGTTTGTTTTTCTCGTTGTGTTTTGTAATAGATGGTTCAGTCGTTCTATTTCCGCACCCACGTCTTGATTTGGGAGCGCAACGGATTCTACAACGCCTAGCCTTACGCTGATCTCGCGTACCTGCCCTACCAGTTCGTGTACGATAGTTACCAAGCTGTCCGCGTTCACCAGGTGTACCTTCCCCACGGTGGCGTCCTTGTGTTTCTTGTTCCTCGACTTGTTCATGCTGGTGTCCATGCCCCTGTCGTCACGCGGGCTTTTTATGTCATACAACGGCCGTGAGCCCCCCATTGCGCGTCTTCTCATGCTGGTGTCCATTTTCTTTTTCTTTTTTTGGTCCCTTCCTTTTTTTTTTTTTTTTTAAAATTAAATCAGAGGCATCGTGTGGATACAAATGTTGCTTTTTTTGATCTAAAATAAAAATGGGGAGGAGGGGGGGGAAAAAAATCGTTTTTTTTTTTAGAGGGCGGAAAAAAGGGGGGGGGGAAAAAATCTCTACACGAAAAAAAAAAAAATAAAAAATATGGGATAAGTTTTCAAAAAAAAAAAAAAAAAAAAAATTAGTCCAGGTTAAGCGCGCTGCACCGTGTCAGGTATCTCTTGTGGCTTTGGTACGTAATGATACCCCGCCTGCTCATTACGTTTAGGGCTTTTTCGATGAGACCTTCCTCGTTGCCCTGTGCGGTGAGGACAGAAACGAGCATGGCGGTCCGCACACGGGAGTTGAGGGGGAGCTTCGCCTCGATCTTCTGCTCCAGCTGGATCATCTCCTCCTCCTGCATCGAACTGAACGCGTTTTCAACCAAACCGGATTTTATCGCATCGACGGTGGCGACCCTGTAAAGACGGACCGCCTCCTCTGCATCTGCTTTGGTGGCTCTGGTCGAGCACCGCATCCTGGCGAGAGATTCGGTAATGCGGACCAACGATTCCAGCTGTCTGACGGTGATTTTGATTATGGAATTGTCCTCGTTCTTTTGCATGTCGTTTGCGTCCTTTCTTGTTTGGACGTAAAAGTTTTTGAGATGTTCCTCCGCGTCCTTGTCGAGCTTGGAGATGATATTTGAACGGCAGAACGCAACGTAGCTTTTTAAGACAGACTGCGGTACAGTTCCGGTGTGTGTTGTTCCGTTTGGTTCGGCAGCTCTGCCTCCTCGACTGACGGCCCCGCCGTGGAGTTTTAAAACGTGGTTCGCAATGAGTCTGTCTTTCTCTGGGTTTGGAGGGTCGAGAACTTTGAAGATTAAATCGAATCGGGAGACAATTGTTGACTTGAAGTTCATTTGCTCTTCGTTGGTCTTTGAAGGGTCGTAGCAACCCATAGTCGGGTTTGCTGCTGCCAGCACACTCGTTCTGCTGTTCAAAACCGTTGACAACCCTGCTTTTGCAACGGATATAGTCTGTTGCTCCATCGCCTCGTGGATGGCAACTGTGTCTTGCTCCCTCATTTTGTCGAACTCGTCAATGCATACAATTCCTCCATCTGCGAGTACCATGCTGCCTCCTTCCAGGAAGAATCCGCCGCCTCTGCCGTTTTTTGACGCTTCTCTACTCACGGCTGCTGTTAACCCCGCTGCGGAGGACCCTTTCCCCGACGTGTACACCCCAATCGGCGAGACTTGATAGACAGCTTTTAAAAGTTGTGATTTTGCAGTCGAAGGGTCACCTATAAGAAGAACGTTCATATCACCTCGGAGCTTTCCACCGTCTGACAGTAATTTCCGGGTTCCGCCGAAAAGCTGACACACACAAGCTTTTTTTATGTTGTCGTGCCCGTAGATAGATGGTGCGAGGGAGTCTGCAAGAATTTTATGGAGGTCCTTCGTCTTAGCGAGCTCTTTGAACTCTTTGTCCTGCTTGCTCTTCCACATCATTGTCCCGCTTGGCTTCAACGAAGAATGGTTTTGGTTAACAGAATGACATTGCCCGTCAGAAGCAGATGTCATCAACCCAACACCCTTAAGGTAACGGCGGCGAATACCCGCTGCTTTCCGACCCTTGTCTTTGACACTGTCTCGAAAGATGGAATTGATTCCAACTACAATAATACGCTGCCCTGGTGAGACCATGGACACAAGGCCTCTGTCGACCTGGACTTCTATGTGGCGTGGGAGCTCGCCGGTAGGGACTTCTTCGGGAAGTTCTTGGAGTTTGATATATTGTACATTGACGTATTGGCATTTGTCGGGGCGGATTATGTATGGGTTTGGTTTGCATTTCCCGCCACCGACAGCGCCTGACGAGTCGTTGTTCGCCATACAATTCAACGGCATTTGCGGGTAGCTGGCGTTTGTTGGAACGTCTTGTCTTACCTCGTCCTTGCAGCTTGTGCATTGGATCACTGCTTTCGTCACTTTTTGCTTCACTTCAGAGCATTTTACTACAATTCCCGGAACGGTGCAGAGTTGGCCCATGTCAAGGCATCTTACCTGTCGAATTGACATTGGCCGTGTTGCCCATATAATTTGTATCTGGATTTCTTGGCAGTCTAGTGATTCAAACATGTGATTTGTGGTGGCAACGTCTCTAGCGGCGGCTTCGAATGCTGGGAGCCATTTTAGAGGGTCAGCTTTGAGGAGTTCTTTGAGGTTGCTTTCGAACATTGCGATGTCAGTTACCTTTACCTCGAGGAAGTATTTTCGGAGGTGGATGCTGTCGCGCAGGGCCTCGAGGTAAACGTAGCTGTCCGTCTTGAAGTACTTGATGAAGTCGCGGAACTTATTCTGCACGTCGACCCGCTCCGCTACGAGGTTCTGCACCTCTTCGTTCAGCTCCGTCCGCTTCCCGCTTTTCGAGTACATGACACGGCCCTCATCGACATCCATGGTGGTTTTCTTTTTTTTTTTTGGGACCCCCCTACCCCTTGGGCCGAATTTATTTTTTTTTGAAATAAGTTTTTTTTCTATAAAAAAAAAAAACAGAAAAGTTCTACATTTTTTTTTCTTTTTCGTTGTCTATTTTTTTTGTCCGTTCTAAGTCTAGATCCCCCCCCCCCCCCCCCCCCCCCCTCATTCTTGCAGCAGCGGGTTACCCGAGGGCAGGGAAATGCAGTCCTCCTCACCATAATCATCAAGCGCGCGGAAGTCCCATTCCATCGGCATCTGTAAAGTGACCCTGATTGAGGGGTCCTCGTTCCACTTCCCATTAACCGGCCGCGACCACCTAGAGAGCGTGTGCGGGAGGGTCCCAGGATCTGTGGCCTCTATAGAAACAAGAAAAGCATGCATAGGATGGTCTGTGGATGTAAGAGCCCATCGTTCGTTGATGTGCCGAAGCATCTTGTCGCCTAGGCACCATGTGAAGCTCTCCTCCCGACGTGTGTAGAGCCCGGTGATCTCTGATCCTCCGATGGGGCCACCCACCGCAATGTAAAGTTGTTCGGGAACGGTTCGAACATTCCTGCCTTGCTGCTCCCCGTTGAGGATTGCCTCAAGCTGTTTTTTTGCCTTTGAGTGAAGCCCGTGAGCAAGCCCACCGCATTCGTGGCAACGAGTAGTGTCTCCTGGATCAAATTCCTTCACTTCTTTGATACATCCTGATCGATCAAGCCGGTTCAAGGCTGGATCGTTGTTGATCTCGCCTCGTTTTCTCGGCGGGTTGGGTTTGTTTCCGGCTTTTTCCACAGCCTGCCATGTCCGGGAGATGCTTTCTTCCGCGCTCCAAGCATCTTCCATAACATCTGACCGCAACCGTTTCAGTTCGTCTTTAACATGCGAACCACCTCCATACTGCAGGTCGACTACAGTGATCCCTTCCGCAGTTTGTCTAACCGCCTCGATACTAAATGGGGTCAGCATTGGGACCAACACGGATTCCTCCCATTTGTATTGGCTCAGAGTTTCCACTGGGTACCAGTACGAGACGTTGAAAAACTTGTACAAAACATTTTGTTTCGGGTTGTCAAGGGAAGTTGAATCCGCGGACTCCAAAAAATGCAGGGCTGAACGGTAGTTTGTGGTGCACGAAATGGGTGTTAACCAAACCAGGAAGTTTTTTGTCTGTGCGAGAAAGTGATGCCCGTTTGAATTTCGAACTGCTTTATACAGAGTTTTCGGGGAATGACGACGGTTTGAAGCGAGGATCGACAGGATAGAATTGGTTTTGACCCATTTAGCAGCGGTCTTGTACCCGGTTTCCTTGTCGCCGAAACGGTTCGTTTCTAGGATTCCCTCCGCGTGCTCGTCTGTTTCTTTGTGGAAGGTCGCGTTTCTCGGTGCGTAGCCCTCCCAGCCCATTTCGCCCATTTTGTTCCCCCCCACCCACACCGGGGCGTCGTCATGGAGAAGCATTCTATCGGTGTCTGAACCTTCTTGTGTGGAAATGTGTATGATGAGATTTTGAAGGGGGCCGGTGTCGGGGTTTGTTGTGGGGTGGACCTCGTTCAAACTTATGGCAGCTTCAGAGATTAACTCCTGCTGCTTCGTCTTCAGCCTCGTCGGGATTTTTAAGTTCTGTTTTAATTCTTCCAGAATGCCTGATCTTTTTGTATACCATATCTGTGCATGGTGGGAAGAGAGGAGTTGAACGGTGCTGGCGACTTCGCTTCCTGGTATTGATAATGGTGTTCTACCGGGTCCGCGGGGGTATGTTGGGTAGCCTCCTGGAAGTGAGTTTGGGTTTGCGTTGTTTGATGAGTGATTTTTCATCAGCTTGCGGAGTTTGTCGCGGTCCTTTGAAAGGAGGAACAGATTGTTGGTGATGCGGTCACCGGGGTGGTTGTCGAGCGGGCCTTCTGCGCAGAGGAGCGGGACCCATTTTTCTTCCTCCTTCTCTGTTTTCCAAACGCGTTCACCGGCGGTTTTGTACTTTCGGTAGAAGAAGAGCAGTGCTACCAAACACCCTAAGACGGCGACAACTGCAAGCGTCCCGAGGACTCCAAGCACCCACCCTGCAACACCGTCGTCAGATTCCCCGCAATTTGTGCATAACGTCACAGTAGGTGTTGGTGCTGACATGGCTGCATTTATTTCCCTTTTTTTTTTTGGGTTTTTTGTCGGCAAGTTTTTCGTAAAAAAAAATGAGAAGGAAAAAAAAAAATGTAAAAAAGAAGAGAAAAAAAAAAAAAAAAAAAAAAAAAAAAAAAGGGAATTCTTTTTTTTTTTCTCCTTTTTTTTTCATTTTTTCTTTCTTTTTCATTTTTTTTTCTTTTCTCGTTATTATTATTTTTTTTTTTTTTCCGGTTTCTAGTTCTTTTTTTTTTTTTTTAAACTTAGATAGATGTAAAGTGAAGCGAAGGGTAGGGGAGAGGGTGGTGAGAGAAAAAAAAAAAAAAAAAAAGGGCGGGGGACAAGGGGATGATCCATAGCAAAAGAGGGGGGAGGGGGGAGTAGGCCAGAGGGTAACCTACAGACATATTGCTTGTTATTTTTTTCTTCTTCCTTCCCCTTCCCGGAATGAGAAAAGTGTGTGTATGACCTCGTGCGCTATTCTTTATTTATTTCCTTTTTTTTTTCGTGTATATATTTTTACACGTTTCCATGGGTCAAAGTCCCACCACAGTGCACAGAACTCTGCAATGCTCGCAGTCACAACAAGCAAAACTACAACCCTCTAGAACAGGGCAATATGTTCGATACTAAAAGAAATTTAGTTGTTACAAAAAAAAAAAAAAAAAAAAAAAAAAAAAAAAAAAAAAAAAAAAAAAAAAAAAAAAAAAAGTACTTCTGGGAAGGAACAAAGGGGGGGAGGGGGAGTGGAGGAGATTAGTCCCTCAGCACTAGTTTCCAACATACCATACATACCATTATATTAACAATTCTATTGAAAATATATTGTTTTTTTTTTCTTTTTTTTTTTTTCCTTGTTCAAAGGGAGGCGGGGGAGGGGTCCTTTTTTTGTTTCCTCCTAACCCACTTTTCGGTGCATAATGCTGGCCGGGTAAAAGAAGAGGACCAAAAAAAAAAAAAAAAAAAAAAAAAGTGAGTATCCTACGATTCTTACATAGAACACGTTAAAAAGGGGAATGTGGTTACAAATTTAGTGGGGGGGGGGGTGAATCAAACAGCCCAGAAAAAGGAATGCTAGAGGCCCTGTGGCTGGAATAGTTGTACTGCCAGACCTCGGGGGAAAGAAGGAAGAAGAAAAAAAAAGAAGAAAGGGCCTCTTCCCTCTTGGGCATGAAAAAGCTGAAAAGGGAAAGAAGAAGAGAAAAAAGAAAAAAAAAAATAAAAGAAATAAAAAGATCCCCTCATTGAGTTTCTTCCAGACTTTTACAGCAAACAGAGAAGAAGAAGAAGAAGAAGAAGGGAGGGGAAGAAAAAAGAAAAGAAGAAGAAAAAAACTCGATCACCCTAAAGAGCGCTAGAACTCATATCCCAATGTCTCCACTTGTTCACATGCTAGACCACTCAATTGATGATACCTGTAAGAGCACCCTTCTCGTTAATTCCCCTTTTTTTTCTATTTCACCCCCCCCCCCCTTCTATTGTGAAATGATGCTCTTTTTTTTTATTTTATTTTTTGTCACTTTCTTTTTTTCATGATTTATCCCCCCTTTTTTTTTGTTCCTTTTCTGAAGAAAAAAAGGAAAGGAAGGGGGCGGGGGGGGAGGAGAGAAGAAGAAGAAGAAGAAGAAGAAAGAGAGTGGGGGGAAAAAGGAAAAAAGAAAAAAAAAATCCCTTCGGTCCATATTGCAAGGAGGTTGTCATTATGTAAGACGGCCTAATGTCACTGAAATGCTGGCAGATAAAAAGATATCTTTTTTTTTTTTCTTTTTTAAACACCAACCCTCGAGATAATTGCCGCACTATTTATATAATATTTGTTATTAGTTATAAGTGATAAATCCAGAAAAAAAAAAAAGAAAAAAAAAAAACCCCCTCTTTTTTCCCGACCTTCCCTACCTTTCTTTTTTTTTTTTCCCCACTATCTCCTTGTTTGTCATATTACGCTTGCTAAGCACAGCATAAATGTACAAGAAGAAAAAAAAAAAAAAAAAAAAAAAAGGGCAGGGAACAAAAAGAGAAAGAAAATAGATGAGTCAAAAGGAAGTCTTTGTGAGACGCCCCCTTGTTCTCAAGAAAAAAAAAACCCCCCCTTCCATCACCATCTTATTTTTGTGAACAAAAAAAAAAAAAAAAAAGAAATGATGGAAGGAAAAAAAAAAATGGGGGGAAGGTGAGAAAAATAGGAATGGACCTACCGTATCGCAGAGTACATAGAAAGAAAAAAAAAATTGAAGAAGCCACACCAAACCATCTCCCTTTTGGCCCCTTACAGAAAAAAAAAAGAAAAAAAGCTGCATAAGTAGGTCGGAGAAACCCCTTCCACACAGCTTTATCCTTTGAAATTATCAACCAGGATAAGGATCTTGAGGCAGGGTGGCACTTTTTTTTTTTTCTTTTTTTTTTTTTTCCTTTTTTTTTCGCAAATAAAAGCAGGGTAGCAGTACGTAAGGAAAAAAGGAGAAAAAAAAAGTATCACGAAAAGGAGAAGAGAAAGGCAAAGAGGGGGAGAAAAAAAAAACAAACAAAAAAAGTTGGTGACCACCAAAGGGTGTTATCACATTTCCTTTTTTTTTTTTTTTTTTTAAATTCTTGTCCCCCTTCTTTCTCCTTTTCGCTTCTTTCCTTTCCTTATTTCTTTTTTTTTTCTTTTTCCTCTATTTGGTTTTTCTCTCTCTTTTTTCCCTTTTTTTTTTTTTTTTTCCCCTCTCCCGTGTTTTCTTCCCTTGCTCAATTTTTTTTTTCGTCTTTTCGTTAGAATCATTGTCTTAGTTATGAGAAAGGCAAGATAACAAAAAAAAGAAAAAGAAAAAGTATTTTTTCTTAATTGATGGAGAAAAAAAAAAAAAAAAAAAAAAAAAGAGACGCTTATCGGTCGGACTATGCGCTTACCCATGGCGAGACGGCCCATGGGTGGCAAACATCACAAATATCTTTACCAAGGATGGAGGGGGGGAGAGAGAACAAAAAGAAAGGTTTGGAACCAGGTGTGTGTGGGGGGGGGGTGTTTTTTTTGCCAGTTTAACAAAACATTTCTTTTTATTTCACTCTTCGTCATTTTTTCTTTGATGGGGGTAATTTTTGACTATTTTGGCCATCTGAGGTCCATTCCGGCCCCTAAAAAAATGCCACGGCGAAATAACTACCTTTTACTCCGTATTACCTTAGGGAAATCCCTAAAAAAAAAAGATGGCCCGTGCGAGGAAAACAACAGTGAAAGCAGTGAAGAGTGAGTGACTCAAATGACGAAGAGTGCAATAAAACGACTTACTTGCCGCCAAATGAGCCATTATCTAACACTCGTTGCCGCTTTTTTTCTTTTTTTTTTTTCCCCCGGGAACTCGAGTTGAATAATGACTCATAATTTGTTGGCAAGAAATAATCATTAAAGGTTTTTTTAAAAAAGGTTATGCAACAAAAAAAAATAAAAATTTCGAGTAAGTGTGCAGGGGGGGCGCGCTCACTGTAAAAAAAAAAAGAGTTGGCATGTTTGTGCAAAAATTCTCAAAAAAAAAAAAAAAAAAAAAAAAAAAAAAAGAGAGAGAAAAAAAAGAAAGAAAAGAAAAACATGCATCAGTGAGGTAATCAGTGGATGTATAAGTACCCCCACTTATTGCTCTTTGCCGAAGAAAAGGAGAGAAAAAAAAAAGTTGATGTCACATGCAAACTCCGCGCGAGAGCCGCAGGCCCCTAGAAGAAGGGGAGGGGGTATGGTCAGTACTAGGGGGGGGGGGGGGGGGGGAAAGGAAAAGAAAAAAAAAGCAAGGGAAACTGGCGGAAGGTTTATAAAAAAAAAAACCTCCCCCCCTTTTTTTTTCGTTCAGACAAGTCAAAAAAAAAAAAGACTCGTTTCTTTGCAACAAAAAAAAAAAAAAAAAAAAAAAGGGTGCGTACAGCTGGAATAACAACTTATGTTTCGAATTTCTATTTTGAAGCCTTACCTTACTCATAGACAATGGAGAAAACGAATTTTGTTTTTTGTTTTTTGTTTTGTTTGGTTTTGTTTTTGTGCTAAAAAAAGGTATTGGAGCACAGCTGATCCCGATTTTCTGCTTTACTCCTCCACCATGACACAGAAGGCGCCAGTTGTGTCCAGATGTGTCCCCTGCTCCTTGAGGAACTAATCGCTTCAAGTTAGAAATCCAAAGTTTCTTTTTTTAATTGTCAATAGCAAACTGGTCTAGCTGCAACACTAGACCTATTTGTTTCATCACCCCCCCCCCCCCCCCCCCAGATCTGCTAAACAATGAAATATGAGAATTTCATATTTTTTTTTTTTTAAAAAGCAGGTAAATTCCGTGGGCAAGAAGAACAATCTTTTTTTTTTTTTTTCATTTTTTTTTTTAAATATTTGCACACTAAATTATGATCAACAATCACTACCACCAAATAAATGCATTTATATATACTGTAAAACAAAAATCACCGGAAGATAAAATGTCCGGAAGCTCTGGCGGTCCGGATATTTTTTCTTCCGGACATTTTTTTCCTGGGACCCCCCTTTTATTAAAGGGCTGGACCCGAAAACAGATGAAACTAGTTTCTATAGCAAGAGAAAATCAAACAAAAATCAGAGAATTGAATTACGGACTTTTCCAAGAACACCTCAGATCCTGATTGTTTGCTTCTACCACAAGCTTGTTGAACCAAACCACTTCTTGTGCTTGCTTTAGGGTTGTTCTTATTTTTTGCGGGTTTGCGTCATGGAGCCAATGTCCAGTATATCGCACCCTTCAATGGCTGCGTCCCAGCAGGTTGGAGAGTACTTTTCCCGACAATAGAACTAAAAAAGGGGGCGAGGAAAGGGCAGCATCTTACCTGTCCGCACGTCTGACCGTCTTGTTTGCTGCCTTCGCAGCCTTGGCAGTGCGCCTGGCCTCGGCCTTAATGGCACAAATAGGTGAGGTCTGGGGGACAAACGCTAAGTGAACGTTTGTCTCTGAAAACAAGTTCACAAAAGCCTGCATAGTGCGGACATTGTAGTCATCAATGATGAGTAGGATGGGCTCGGTGGGTGCTCAGTCCGATGACTCGATGAGGTTGTAGCAAAGGGGAGAAACAAATCTTTTACCCAGAGCCGAAGCGTTTCCTGGGTGGCCCAGTGAGATTTCGAAGCTGTTAAACTCCAGCCTTTTGGGGGGTGTGCAACACGAGGGACGGACCCGAGGTATTTCCTGCGAGCTGGTTCTGTTTTTCCCGTGTAAATTAACTGCGGGTGCAGTTTGCACCAGTCAGGGAAACGCAAAACTGTCCGGTGACGGCGCGCTTGTCCCAAATCCCTAACCTTGACAACCTTGGGACCCCTTTTCGTCTTCTTCCCAGCAGCAGCAGCTGGTCCATGTTCCAGGTCAACCGGCCTGATCTTTGTGAACCTCCTCGCTGCTTGGGTGTCTTTGGGGCTGCTAGACTTCCCTGTTGTTGGGCGGCGGCTTGTGATGCCATGCTTGGGGCACAGCTGGTTGGCCCTCTGCATACAGGCAGATCGCTGCTACCGGCACCCCCCTTCCGTTCTGCATCTGGATCCAAACAAAGAGCCTTGTTGTTTCTTCCTAGTTCAGAAGAGGCTTGCGACCCGCAGTAACGGGTGCGGCAGGGGGATCGACCTTGGAGCTACCAAAGCGGTGCTTCCAGTGACTCTCACCTGAAGATATTCCCACTTGCAATATCATTTCAGTCACCTGAAGAGGTCAGCACCTGGAGGGGTCGCGAGATATGTCCTTCCCCTTTTTAGAGCATGCAGCTTTCGTCTGTTAATTTGAATTTTATTTTTGCCGTTCTTAAGACTCTTGCAACAGAAATATAAGTTTTCCAGACAGAGGGGGCAGTGCGTAGGGCAGGCTAGGTACCCTTAGAAAAGTGCCCAAAAGAATGTCCGGAAGATAAAATGTCCGGAAGAAAAAATCACCGGATGTTTCGGCGGTCCGGATATTTTATCTTCCGGTGGATTTTTGTTTTACAGTATATATTTTTTTTATTTTTATTTTTTTTTTCTTTCTCCCTTGTTTTGCTTTGTTTAGTTTTTTTTTTTTTTTTTTTTTTTTTTTTTTTTTTTTTTTTTTTTTTTTTTTTTTTTTTTTTTTTGCTTTTTGTTTTGTTTTATTTTTTTTCTTCTTCTTCTTCTTCTTCTTCTTTTTTTCCCCGTTTCACGGTTTCTCAAAATATATTCCAATTTTCAATTTTCTTTTTTTATTTTTCACTTGCCGCTTGTCGAAAAGCCGCCTCTGGCACCACTCCAACTGCTGCAGATATGCAGAAGCTTCCAGTGAGACTCACCAACACTTTCGTGCCTCTGAAAATATAAAAATATATTTGAAAACAGTGCCTTTCGTAGGGGGGAATACAAAAAAAAAAGAGAAGAAAAAAAAAGAGAAAAAAAAAAAAAAAAAAAGACTTCAATCTGTTTTTTTTTTTTTTTTTTTTCTTCTTTCCTCCTTGAGTACAGAGAAAGAAGGAAGGGGAAGAATTCTGTTTTCTTTAAAAAAAAAAAAAAAACTTTTTTTTTCTTTCCTTCGATTTTCCTCCTTCCATTATCTAATTATCATTTTCTTCCTCAGTTCTACACCACAGTAATCTAAAGCACATCGAGGAGACCACAAGAGCAAGAAGAAGAAGAGAAGAAGAAAAAAAAAAAGAGCCGAGAAACGGATTTACCTCCCTCTTTTTTTTTCCCCTCTTCCTTTCACCTCTGGCTTCATGCTATCTCACGTGACGTGTTTTAAACACAACGGCGAAAAGCCTGGGGGGGGGGGGGGGGGGGGGGGGGCGGCTATGCATGGCATGGAAACGCGTTTCCATACATTTTTTGAAAAAAAACGGAAACGGAAACGGAAACGTTTCCACGTTTCCTGCCAGCATAGCCCTGGGGGGGGGGGGGGGGGGAGCGGGAGCGGGCATCGGTTGCCGTGCACAATAACCATGTTGAAAAACTTTTTAAAAAAAAAAAGAATTTTTGAAAAATTAAAAAAAAAAAAAAAAAAAAAAAGATAATCATAGGGGAGAATGAAATAAAATCGGTGCCCCTCCCCCTCAGTCTCTCTCTTTGGAAAAATCTTTTTTTTAAAAAAAAAAAAAAACCCCCAATAAAAGACAAAATGGGGAGGAGGAAGGAAAAGGGGCACCAGGGAAAAGGGAAACTAGCAAAAAAAAAAAAAGAATCGTGTCATGACAATGACTTTTGTGAACGGGGGGGGGAGGGGGGAGGAGATGTGGTGTTTCTTTCTTCTTTCCAAACAAAAAAAAACTTTTTTTTTTTTTCCCTCTCTGCCTTCCTATCACTCAAGACGAAGAGAGAGGAGAATGAACATAATAAAATAAAATAAAAAATTAAAAAAAAATAAAAAATAAAAAAATAGAGAAATATTTACTACAACAACTCCGCAAGCAGGCTAGCCTGTCGGGACTTTGTGACATCTGTCGAAAATGCTGTGAGCGTAGTTATTTTTCGAAATTCCGGTTTTGGAGAGGAAAGAGGAGACGAGTAAGGAAGAGGGTCAACTAAACGGGTACTTGACGGCCCCGGTGAGGCGACCCGAGAAAAACCCAATATTGGAGACCCAGCAAGAGAACTGGGGGGGGAGAGGAACGCGGACCCTCTAGGGGATGTCTGGTCAGAAAGTGACATATTACACCTTGAGGAAAATGAAGTTGTTAGAGATGGGACCGGTGACCGGGTACCTGATGACGGGTCGGTTGTCTCCAGGTTTGTCATATCACTGCCAAAGCTGTAAATTAGTTGTATCAAGTCATCAGCCTCCTCAGCGTCCCTCGTTGCAACTACCCACTGAACCTTGCCACATGATATACTGACTCCGATTGCCCCAAAGCGGTATTCCCCATCCACCAAAACAGGTTCTCTTTGTTTCACTTGGTACATGCGTACTCCTGTCACGCTTGCAAAAGGGATGACCTCTTGCCTTTCGCCGGGGAGGCCCTGGTTTTTTATGAGTTCTATCCCGACCTCCCTGCTGATTTTGAACGTTCTATTTTTCCACGATTTTTTCCACCAATCGCGGGATTTCACCTGCACAGACCGGTCCGGCATTCTTTTTTTTTTTTTTTTTCCCCTCTCCCTCTCTCTCCCCTCCTCCCTCGCCTTTGTGTTGTGATTTCTTTTTTTTTTGAAGAAACAGATTTTTTTTTGGGGGGGGGAAAAAGTGATATAAAAAAGGGGGGGGAAATAAATAGAGGAGGGGGAAGAAGGGGGCCAAGGTAGCCCCCTTCACCCGCCGCCCCCCCTTTTTTTTTTGCTTCCCACCCCCCTCCTCGCTTCTTTCTGATATTATTTATTTCGCGGTTTTTAATTTTTTCCTTCGGACGGGTGTCCGTATAGCTCTTTGAGAACTTAAAAGCTTCGAGGGAAATAGACTGTAGAAAAGGGCAGTAGACCACCGCAGCCAGGGCAGAGGAGGGTTAACCTTTACCTTTACCTTTACCTTTCCCCCCCCCCTGACAGATATGGTCTTGCGTCTGTCTCGGGGAATGAAATAATAAAAAAAGAAATCCTTGCTTCAAAGAACTCATGACTTTGTAAACGAACGAAGAACGGAAGAAAGAGAAGAAAGAAAGAAAAATGGAAAAAAGGCGCAAAAAAAAAGGGGGGAGGGAAAGGGGGGGGGGGGGGATAAAGAATAAACAAAATCTAACAAAAAAAAAATACCCTCTTTTTTTTTTCCGTTTTTTTCTTTTGACAAAAATCACCACACAGTTTTACAAGAACTAATGAGGATCAGTTACGTGCAATAAATAGGGCTTCGATTGCAACACTAGGTGGCGTTAAGCGTGCACCGAATAAATAGGAAGGGAAAGGGACGGGGGGGGGGGGGAAGAAAATAAACATTTATTTATAATAAAAAAAAAGAAATCAAAAACAGAAGTCAGAAAAAAGAAAAATGGCGCGGGGTGGGGGGGTTTTTTTCTTTTCTCCTTTTCCTTCAAAAAAAAATATCATTTGCCCTCTCTCTCTCCCCCCCCCCCCCCCCCCCCCTTCATTACCTTAATTGAAATAAGAGAAAAGTAAAAAAGGAAGGGGCGCAAAATAAGATAAAAAATTTCAGAAAAAAAAAAAAGAAAATAATCTAGTATTCAATTGACTCATCGACATCCAACACAATAGGCTCAGGGTGCTCCTTTTCTCTGATAGGAGCTTGCTTTGGGGTTGGGGTTTCTATGGGTGTGGGTGTAGGAACCACTGTTTCCGGCTCAGAGACATCCTTGTCCTTGTCTTCCGGAGAGACACAGGCACCCTCTTCTTCCGCTTTTTTCTCGATTTTTTGCTTTTTTACAGACTCTTTTTCCGGTTCCTCAGCCTTTCTCTTCTCTGTTTTAACAACTGCTTTCTCTACTTTCTTTACTTTCTCTACTTTTTCAGCCTTTACAACCTTCTCTTTTTTTACCTCTGTTTTGACTGCTTTCTCTACCTTTTCAACTTTTACGGCTTTTTCTTTTTTCTCCGCTTTGACTACCTTCACAGCCTTGTCTTTTTTCGGTTTTTTGGGTGATTTTATGATGCTGTCGTCGCTCTTATCGTCTTCGGCTGCCTTGCGCTTTTTCGATATCTTTGCAGAGGGCTTCTTGCTGGGCTTGGCCTCCTTCTTGAACTGGAGTGTTGGTTCAACTTCAACGGGGATATCAAGCTCCTTCCTGGAAACCTTCACCAAGGTGTCCCATGCAATTGCGCATTTCTTCGGGAAGCGGGGGCAGATGGAAGCGTTGGGGAGGGGCGTTTCATCAGCCGAAGGCGGCTTGCACTCCTTTTCGGCCTTGGGGTAGAATGCGAGGTTCTTATCCCACACAGTTGCCATCCAACACTTCCCGTGGGTGCGGAACCCTTTGAGGAGGTCTAGGTTTTCCTTGGCTTTCCACCACGACGGTAGCTTTTCTCTGACCATTTTTTTTTCGAGCAGTTTCCACAGTTGCCTGATCGGGGCTGTCGTGTGGGGTGACGGATCGTTTCCAGCAGTTTCTAGAATCCCGTTTAAGTAGGCTGTAACGTCGGTGGTTTCCTTAATGACAGTTCGGATTGTTGAAAGATCTTTGCCTTGTTGCGCGGTTACCCATTCTGGGGTTTCTTCGGTCTTGATGAGTTCCGGAAGAAGATCGATGTTTGGTGTGTTTTGCGTGCGTTTTTTTAAGTCGGGGTAGTCGATGTTGCCGTTTGCATCGATTTTTACACCGTTTTCCCTCACGGCCTTCAGGATTGTTTTCAGTTCGCTTGGTTTCATTCTCTTCTCCTTCTCCTTCTCGGGCGCCTTTGCTTTTTTCGGGGTTTTCTCGGTGTTCTTGTCCTTCGCTCTGACGATATTCTCATCGATTTCGCATTGCACCAGGTCGCACTGCCATTTTTTAAGGTTTTTTGCGGAGAAGCCGTTTGTTTTGAACTGGTCGAAGTACTCTTTAAAGAGTTTGAAGGCACCTTCGTCCGTGGTGGCATCTTCGGGTAGGTCTGCAACCTTCTTCATCGCAGTGACAAGGGTCTTCGGCAGAACCGACGATTTCAACTCGTTGTTCGCAAGCTTCTCGTTGTAGGTAGGGATGAACGCGTTCCATTTCGTGATTGTAGTGCACCTCTGAGCAGGAACATTTCCCAACGCAAGCATGTATGCCGTCAAGGGTTTCATGGAAGTGGTGACGCCTTCCTTGCTGGGCTCTGCGTTGAGCTTGATTTTCGTAGATTCGTGAGCAGAGATTTGTTTTTCAGGTTTGTTCCGAAGCCCTCTCGCCGCACCGAGTACACCCGCCATGGTGGGATGATCATCTTTCTTTACAGCGTAGGTTTGGACGAAATATTCACCGGGCTCTCCTGGGACAACGGTGTATACTTTTCTGGATTCCTTTAGATCCACGGTGTGGCTGCGAAGGAGCCTAAACCTTTTTTTCGAAGTGGTGATCCTGCAGATGATTACAACGGCGTGGGTGTGCTCGTTTGCAGATTTTTCGTCGATCTCCACCAGCAATGGCGTGCCGCACTTCACAGTGTTCTTTAGATCCACATCGCAATACGCAAGGCCTTGTTCGCTTGCCAGCCCCAGCTTAACACTTGAAACTAAAGTTGCCGCCACATCGTCTTTCATTACAGGCATCAACTTCTCCACAAACATAACATGCGACAAGTGCGATATATTGTAATCAGCCATCGAGTCTTGGAAACAGGACAGGGAGGCGAAGTGATGCGGTTTCACGATGAACTTGTTGAGAAGCCCTTCCTGAAGGTTCAAGTTCTGCTTCGGTGCGCTAGAAGACGAGGAGGAAGATGAGGAGTAAGAGGAGTCAGAATCAGAATCAGAATCGTGTGCCGGTTTCTTCTTCTTCGTCTTCTTCTTCATTGCTACCTTCTTCTTCGGTGCTGCTTGTTTTGCAGCGGGTTCCGCTAACTTTTCGTCAGAAAAGTACGCTGCGAGGCCTTCAAGCTTGGCACATACGACGCCCTGTCGTATCCCTACGGGGAGCATGTCTACTGAAGGGTAGCTGGCTTTTTGCAAGTTCAACGTTACAGTTTCCCATCTCCCGTACCCGAAGACCTTGGTTTGGTCCACAAGGTCGGTGAGGAGCTTCTCTCTCCAAATTCCTAGTGCGGTGTGCATGCCTTTTGAGGGTCCATCGTCCTCCGAGTCGGAATCTGCGAATTTCGATTTCTTCCTCGGTGGTGTTGTCGATCCGTGGATGTGGCGTGGCTTGCGAACTCTTGTCAGCGGCTCGTGGACCTTTGTTTGCAGGCCCTTCAGTGTTTCCACGTGTGTTTCAAACTGCGGCAACCCGATGGCTTGCAACACAAGGCCTTCCAACGTACGCTGTGTGTGCAGGTCGTCGGGTTTATATAATGGATCTGTGCCCAACGCTTCGATCTCGGTTATGCAAACAGTGCAGAGCTTCGACATGAAGTCTGACACATCGTCTGATGAGCTTGGAGGGGTCGCGCCGTTGAGCTTGCGGACAAGGGATTCACTGTCGAGCTTTTCGGGGAGAACCTTTGTCCAGAAATCGGGGTCGTCGTCGTTTATTTCTTCACCGGCGAACTTTACTTTTGAGAACCCGGCAAGCCCTCGAACCGCGGGGCCCGAGGTGTTATCCTTCGCGCCGTGCACGATTTTTTTCGAGCGTTCTAGAATCTGGTCGATTCCTTCGTTGACCTCTTCTTCTTCCTCGTCGTCGTTTTTATACAAATCGTACGCACCGTGACGGAGGACACGTTCTATTTCCTTCGTGCTGAGCCCCATTGTTGTGGTGGTTGTGGTGTCGCCGGCATCAGCGGCGGACAGTACCACCCTGTCAAGGCCTAGTTTTTGGGATGCCACATCGAACATCCGTTCCTCGTAGGTGTTTTCTGTCAGGACGCGGTACACTTCGACTTCTTTCTTTTGCCCGATACGGTGGCATCGTGCTTGAGCTTGTAAATCGTTCTGCGGGTTCCAATCACTGTCATATATGATGACCTTTGTCGCTGATGTCAGATTGATCCCGCACCCCCCTGCTCTCGTGGAGATTAGGAACAAGAAACTGTCGGATTTTGGGTCTTGAAATCTATCGACCGCGCGCTGGCGTTCGAAGGACGCTGTGTTCCCGCTGAGCGTTTCAAAAGGGTAGCCCTTCCACTCCAGATAGTCCGTGATTAAATTGAGAACGATAACGAACTGAGAGAACAGCAGCACCCTCTCGCCTTCCTTTCGGAACTTTTCAAGCAGTTTGTCTAAAAACTGCAGTTTTCCGGAGCATGACACCATGTGGCGCATCACGAAATCGAGGGGCGCGGTGCCTGTTCCGGAGAACCCGTGCCTCTGGAGGTAGTCGTTCTCAGCATTGTCCCTCAGCCACGGGTGGTTGCAGACTTTTCTCAGCTCCATGCAAACGTTTTTGTGCGCCGGTTTCACCTTCCCGCCCTCCAGCAGAGTCCTGTTTTTGTTGATGACTTGCTTGTAAACCTCCTTCTGGTATTTTGTAAGCCCGACTTTAACGAGAATCTCCACCTTTGGAGGGATCGACTTCTCGACGTTCTCCTTCTCCCTGCGAAGCAGCCTGGGGCCCAACAACGCGAATAACGTCTCAAGATTCTCCGCCGTCATCGGTGTGTACATTTCGGTGAACTTCTCAGCCCGCTTCGGGACTATGGTGGGGTCCAGATATTTGAGGAGCGAGTACAGCTCGGTGATGTTATTTTGGACGGGCGTGCCGGTCAGCACGACACGATGCTCGGATTTCATCGGCGACAGCATTTTGAAAAGCGACGCATCTTCATTCTTCAAGCGGTGGCCTTCATCGATGACCGTTGCGCCCCAGTGGATGGAGTTGAACCTTGCTGAATCCTTCTGCATCCACTCATACGTTGTGACCAACAGGTCGAATTTAACAGGCGTGGTCTTCCTAACCTTCGTTGTTGTTGACGCTGGCTGCTTGTAGTAAAACTCGTTCATGAAAATCCTGTCTCGAGCCTTCTTCAAACCCATGTATGTCACCACGTTCATGCTGACCCATGTAGCCGCCTCTCGCTGCCAGTGCCCTATTGTTGCAAGTGGTGCGATGACGAGGAAAGGACCGGTTACGTGGAATAAACGACGCAAAGTCTCGAGGAAAATTACAACCTGCACCGTTTTCCCGAGACCCATCTCGTCGCCGAGGATGCAGCTACGCTCTTGAAGCCAATTGTGAACCAACCACGAGACGCCCTTTACCTGATAGTCTCTCAAACGGTTGTCATTCTCGAAACGGAACCCTTGGATTCTCGACACAATTGTGTTTAAATCATACATGTTTACCTTCCCCTCGCGTGTGAAAGACGGTGCCGGTCTTGGAAGCGACCAAGATCGGAACTTCGCGATCAGGTGCTGAGCTTGTAACGTGAATTTCACAAAGTCGAGGGTTTCCCACGTCGCTTCCGCGTAGCTGAGCGCCTCCCACTTGACCATTAGGTATGTTATACCGCTTTTGGTCAGCTCGGCGACGATTTTCTCAGGCGAGAGGAAGATGGGGTCGAAGTGTTCCCCCACCCGGTTGTGCCGCCCGCTTCCTCGCTTCTGTGCTGTGAATGTTACGTGTTGTTCGATGTAATTGACGAGTTTTCGGTTCGCACCGCGTCCAGACGGGTACTCGCTGTTGATATCCTCCTCTTCCAGCCACTCAACGTGGTGGTAAGAATAGTCGATATACTTCACGAGGTATTCGGTGACGTCATTGTTTTCAGGGGATTCTCGGTGTCCGAGGATGAGTTCGAGTTTTTTTTTAGGTGCTACGTCTTGGTCTATGTATTCGGGGGTTTTTACATCATCGGAGTCCGTTTCTGAGTAGTTGTATTGGGAGCCAGAGGAGGAAGAGTTGGAGTCAGAGTCGGAGTCAGAGTCAGAGCTGGAGGATTCTGAGCCAGTGCTCTCGTCTTGTGTTGCTTGTACCCTCCTTGCTTTTCTCTTTCTCAGCACCTCGTCCTGGTCGCTGTCCGACTCCATCGAGAACACGTCCCTTTGGTTGTCGTTGTTCTTCCTCCTCTCCACCCACCCGTCGTCGTTGTCTGAAGGCGCCGCTTCTTGTTTTTGTTGCTCGCTTACCGCACCCCCGCCCTCGTCCACCGCAGTTGCTTCCGACTCCGTGTCCCACAAGTCCATTTTTTTTTTTTCTTTCTTCGATCTACCTTTTTTGGGGTTTTGTTTTTTTTTTTTTTTTGTTGTTGTTAAATAAAACAAGAGAGAAAGGGTATGGGGTTATCGAAAAACGTTTTTTTTTTTTTTTTTTTTTTTTTTTTTTTTTTTTTTTGTTAAATTCTCACACGATCAGTTTCACAAGCTCCTTTTTGTTGACCTTCCCCAACGTGTTCCTCGGGATGTTGTCCATCCCCACGTACCGTCTGGGCCTCTTGTAGGGCGCAAGGTGTCCCGCACAGTGTTCCCGCACCTCGTCAAAGGCCACGTTCTTCGGGGAAACGACGGCCGTGACGATCTCCCCAAAGGTGGGGTCGGGAACACCGACGACAGCAGCCTCACGGAGGGAAGGGTGCCGGAGAAGGACGGATTCAATCTCTAAGGCGGAGAGCTTGTACCCGGCAGATTTGAGGATGTCAGTAGAGATGCGTCCAAGTATCGTGTACTGGCCGTGCGCGTCGACACCAGCAAGGTCGCCTGTCTTGAAGTAACCGTCTGCGGTGAACGCTTTCTGCGTTTCTTCTGGGTTTTCAAAATATTCTTTAAACACGGAGTCGGACTTCACCAACACCTCCCCTACAGAAAGGTACCCCTCCACCCGTTCCCCGTCGCTCTCGCCAACCTTTACGTCGACACCTTGCAACGCTTCCCCCACCGTTCCCACCTCCCTCCCCCCTGTGTATGACTGTGACAAGATCATCCCCGTCTCTGTCATCCCGTACCTTTCAAGCAACCGTTGCCCGGTGATGTGTTCCCAGTGGGTTTTCAACGGAGATGGGAGGGACATGGAACCAGACACCATTAACCTGTAAGACGCTCCAGAGGATGTCCAATCAAGGCCGTGTTCTTCCCGATGTGCCGCGAGACGAGCGTATACAGTAGGGACAGCCATGAAGACAGAAGGCAGAGGGGTGGTGTCGAAAAGAAGTGGAGCGAGCTTTGTAGGACACGCCGGGGAGAACACGCACGATGCTGCTGTGGAAACGGAACAAAGTAAAATGTTGGCCAAACCGTGGAGGTGGTGCAGCGGGAGGCAGTTCACAATTACATCTTCCACACACCAACCCCACGACTTCACCAGAATGCTTGTCATTGAAAGAACAGATTTTTGAGTGTGAACAACTCCTTTAGGGTTACCTGTCGTCCCCGACGTGTAAACCATTAAAGCAGGGTTTTCGGGGTCAGATCTTGAGGTAGTGTGTGGTGTTGCTGGACATTTCACAGGGGAGTCCAGGTTGTACACGGTGATCTTTCCTTGTTGAGCCGAGGAGATAGCTTCTGCTCTTTCTAGGTTCTGGTGGTCTGTGAGTATTTTCAACGCCCTGCTGTGTTTTGCGTAATACAGCATTTCTTCGATGGTGTGCGATGTGCATAGTGGGACACAGCAGCCTCCCCCGTGCCAGATGCCCCAGAGCCCGGTGAGGAATTCGCCCCCCGGGTTTGAAAGTAATAGTACTGTTTCGCCCTGTTCTACCGAGCCTGCGATTGCTTCACCTGCTTCACCTAGTTGGCTGAAAGTCCACTGTTTGCCGTCAAGGTCCACGACCGCTGTTTTTGTCGGGTAATTTACCTGTGACGCCTTCAGCTTTTCTACCATCGTCGTCACCCATCTTCTGGTGAAAAATTGTGTTTTGCTCGCTAGCATTTTTTTTTTCCCCCCCTTTGTTTGTGATTTGAAGGGGGCAACTACACATTTAAAAAAAAAATAGGGGGGGGAGGGAATTGTATATATTCCCTCGGTAGATACCACCTTATTTTTTTTTGGTCTTTTTTTTTTTTTTTTTCAGCTCCCCCCGATTTTTTTTTGGTATCTCAAAGTGTTATATTATCACCCTATCCGGGGGGGCAATAAAAAAAAACAAGCGGCTTCTCTGGCAAGGAGTATCCTCCATAAATTGAGAGGGGGGGGGGGGGGGGGGAGAAAGAAAAATACACCATAACGTAAAAAAAAACCCCCCCCCAACTCCACACATCCCGAGCGGATACTGGTCCTAAAAACTGCATCGGTAGAGAAAACTGAAAAAAGAACTTTTTTTTTTGAACACCGGCCACCTCACCAATTAACGGCCAATAGCCAGGTCTGGTCCCAAGTATTTGATATTTGCAGAAATTAACTGCACACCATGAGAGCAGTGAAATGACGAAAGGGGGGGGTGGGGGGGGGGGGGGGGGAGTGAGTGTAATAAAACGACTTACTTAACCCCTACGGGCACTTTCTTTTTTAAAGATCACTCCTACTACACTTCGCGTCTTTCACCCCCCCCCCCCCCGTTTAGTGCGGAGGAAACCACATGGCTACATGCAGTGTTTTTTTTTTTTTTTTTTTTTTTTTTTTATGTTCTGAAATGTCCTCTTCTTTTTCTTCTTGCTTCCCTGCATTTTTTGTTCATTTCTAAGGGGAAGGGAGGGGAGGGCGAAGATTCACGGACGAAGGGAAAAAAAAAAAAAAAAAAAAGCTACAATAGTAGGGGGAAAAAAAAGGGGGGGGGTAAACTCACGAAGACAGTTTTTTTTTTTCTTCCTTTTTTTTTTTTTTTTTTTTTTTCTTTACTGCAATTCAACGACGTGTCTGCTCTTCAGATAAGCAGCAGCCTTCAATAAAACCGCGTATCTCTTCTTGTAAACATCGCTCTTGGCATCAGGATCTGAGTTGCTCTGAGGCGAGTTCAGATCCTCAGGTGTAATGCCCCGAGTTAAGTTAGCCACCTCAGGAGTGCACCAACCATCAAGGGGGATCGTGAGGCTCATGGGGTAAGCAGGGGGGACCGCATCATATTTCCCAACCGGAAATTTGATTTCAGGAGCGGTGTTTGCAGCGCAACCCTGCAGGAGCGCAAGCACAAAGGACATTATTCGGTTCCCCCAGTAGAGCTTCATCCCAAGATCGGCGCAAAAATGGTTGATGAGGCACCGCCATCGAGGGACTGCACCAAGACAAGCTCCGGGTTGTTTCTCCGCAATAAACCAGTTCGGCTGATGATACAGGTCTTTGTCAGGAAGGACCTGAACGGAATTGAACTGTCCTAATCGTTCCTCATTGAGCATTGCCATCATTCTGTCTTGTTCCCATGGCCAATCTGTTCTAAACTTGAATTTTAACGGGTTTTTTGCGTAATCCCCCAGACTCGTGTTCCACCAAAAGTCGACAACGTTCCGTCCTTTCTCGGAGTTTCCAACTAGAACAACACCTGTGTTCACACAATGCCTGTACTTCTGCCCTGATTCGTTGGATTTTTTCATGACGTGGTGGCACCACCACCCTGGTTGCTCGAGGTTGGCCACCAACGGTCTCTGTTCCAAAGGGTATCCCTTCCGCTCCAACGTTGTCCCGACCCATTTTGCAAGGTCGATGTTGAAATCCTCAAATCTTACGATCGCATCGGTGTCGAGGGAAAGCAGAAACGGGGCGTTTGGATAGCTTGCCATTGCGGTTTTCATCGACTTGACCTTGCACCACACAGGATGCAGGAGGCATCCGTTAGGACCAACGCACGACGATGTGCATTTGAAAGCCTTCCCGTGTCTGCACCAGCTCCCGCCTTCACACCCAACAGGGAGCGTTTTATCAGTGCTTACCTTAGGCTCTTCTGCAGGTGATGTATAATACACAAAACGCAAATTATTAGCGGCGGCGAATAAAGCAGTGTACACAAAAGCCGACGTTGCATAAGGAGGTGTGTCGGGATTGTCGGGGAGAAGGCTCATATAATTAACAATGATGGGCTTTCCCTGTGGTGGTGGTGGTGGTGTCGATGTGTCGGTCATGATCTCCTCCTTCTCTGTCTCGTTACCCGTGGAGGGAGAAGGAAGTGCCGTCGATGTCTCATTATCCAGCTCATTCACCGTTTCGTTGTCACCGTGAACGACGGAAGGAGGAACTGTATACGACTCATTCACTACAGGTACTCTGTTAACATGTGTGGTGGAAGGAGAAGGAGAAGGAGAAGGAGAAGAAGGAGAAGCTGGAGGGGTTGTGTGTTCGCTCTGCTCGTCGAACCGCGGGCGTCTCGCCCGGCTGTTGCTGTATTTTCTCTTCTGAAAATGGTTTGTTATAAAGACCCCTAGAATAGTTACCACCACTACAATCAGAAGCTTTGCGTTGGGAGAAACTGACATATATATGTGGGGTGGGGGGTTGGGGGGGGGGGGACCCTGTTTTTTTGTTTCAGAAGAATTAAACAATAGAATTCTGGGGGGGGGGGGAGGGGTATAAAAGGACCATTCCTGATAAGGAAGCGGGGGGGGGGGGGGGGAGATTTTATTTACTAATGTACACGTAAAAAGTAGCAGGCTGTAGTGTTTTTTTTTTCTTTTTTTTTTTTGCCTATGTGGTGCGATTTTATTTCGTATCTTCGGTGGGTGCCTCGTTCTCGTTGCCTTCCGACAGCTTTTTCATCATTGCAAGCCGCTCTGCCCTCTTGCGTGCACCTGCTCCCGGGCTGGCGGGACTCACGGGAGGCTGATCTTCAGTCTGACCGCCTGAAATAGCCAGAGAATTCGGAGCCATTTTCTCTTTTTATCCTTTATTTCCTAAGCAAAGGTTCACTGGAAGAGAGGGAAAAAAAAAGAAACAAATATAAACAATAAAAAAAAATAAGAACCCTTCAATAAGGATCTAAGGGAAAAAAAAAGGGAAAAAAAAAAAAAAAAAAAAAACGGGGGAAGGGAGAGGGAGGAAGATAAAGATGGTTTTTTTTTTTTTTTTTTTTTTTTTTTCAAATAAATTTTTCTTCATCCAGTGTCCAATCTCATATCCAACAAACCATTTTTTTTTTTTTTTTTTTTTTATTTAACACCCACCCTCCCCTCCCTCCTAAAAGCTTTTCTATATCACCCAACATGAGCATGCCCCAAATGGGTTTTGTTGTACTCCGCATCATCCGTTGGGAGCTCGTGCCTGCACGTGGGGCAGCTGTTCCGCGCTTCAAGCCACGGTGTGATGCAGTCCTTGTGAAACAAATGTTCGCAGGGCAGCTCAGTACCTGTTTCACCAGACACAAAACTGTCTTGGCAAACAGGGCACACCGCTTCATGATGCTCTTCTGTAGTAACCACCGACGGCAGGTTGCGAAGAACCTCTGCAGAGGTAGGTGGGGAAGGGGGTGCCTCATCCAATAACGATTCAAGTATTGTGTCTAAAGAAGGCAGAGCCGCCGAGAAGACCAACCGAAACAGCGGGGGAGGGGCAGGGACAACCGCCCGGAACTGTCTCACCCTGCTCAAGGCTTCCCTGTCAGGAACGATTTCTACCCATGACCCTTTACATCGAGGGCAGCATAACTCCTTATTCTCATCAGGTGTCATGCTTTTGACATTTCTACACATGTAGCACCAGGCCCAGACTGACCTCGGGATGAGTAGGTTGCCCCGTCGGTACGCGCTTCTGCCCATTCCTTCGATTTCCACTATAACCCTCTCTCCTTGCATCCCCATAACTCTCCCGTGCCTTCCGTTAAGAGCCCTGTTTGAATTCAGATTCCGCAGCTCGACCACTGTCCCCAGCGCTATCATCGTGCTGGAGCTTGAGCGACCCAAGCTCATTTTTTTTTTTTTTTTTTTTCGTAAGCTCCTTTTTTTTTTGATTTTTTGATTTTTGTCATATTTTTTATAAAAAGGGGAAGGGGGGTGAAAGAAGGCAAGAAGTAATGGAGCAGGGGAAGGGAGGGGAAAAAAAAGGGGTGAAATTACACGTGTGCACTGTAAAAAAAAAAAAAAAAAAAAAAAAAAAAAAAAGAACGAAAGAAAGATAAAAAAATACAAAGAAAAAAAACTATGATATTTCTTCTTCTTTTTTTTTCCTTTCCATTCCCCCCCTTAAAAAAAACACTTTTTTTTGATCAATCTTTTCGTTTCTTTTTTTTTTTTTTTTATGGAACAAGTTTTCTTTTTTTTTTTTTTTTTTTTTAATTCATCAAAAAAAATCCACCGGTTTGATAATGGGAACCGATCGCATCTCCGAGTGCATCTCGGCATTGGGATCCTGATGCTGCTCCGCACCTTCATCGACAGGCTGTAAAAAAAAAAAAAAAAAAAAAAAAAAATTCCCCCCTCCTCTTTTTTTTCAAACACACCTCCTGCGCCCTATAGTACACGACAGTACTGTATTTATCAACATGCCTAAAAGTACCTCCCACTACATTGTACCCCTCCCTGCCCTGGAAATACATATGGTTGATAGTAACGTGGTACGGGATGGGAAGCTCGAGCTCCTGGGTGGGCCTGACATCGGCATTCGTAGTAAGTGGCGTGAACCTCAAGTGAGGTGGGAACAACGGTGGAAGCTTCCGCGTCTCCTCGAACACCCACTGTGTCTGCGAATAACATTCTTTTTCCGCGGCAGATGCCGTAGCATAAGTCTTTGTGTCGGTATTCGTCTCGGTCGGTGTATCATCATCATCATCACTTTGAATAGCTGTAATGGAATCAACCACCGAGAGGTAATTAAATTCTCCTTTAACATGTGCTAAGGTCGGTTTTGTGGAATCCACCACACCTTTCCTACCATCCACGAAAAATCGATAAGCGTGGTGTCCCGGCTGCAGGTACACCAAGGCCATCCACTCGCTGGAGGATTTCCTCAGTTTAACAGGATTCTTGCTCCAGTTAGTGAAGGTTCCCTCCACCATGACATCTAAGGCGTTGTAGTTTTCAGGTGCTGCCCACCTGATTACTGTGGCAACACCGCTGCCTTTTCCGCAGGTTGCCTGTACAGCTCGAAGACTGATATTGCTTGGGGTTTCGTCTCCTGGGTCGCTTTCTTTTTGAGGTTGTGTTGTTGTTGTTGTTGTTGTTGTTGTTGTTGTGTGTGTCTCTGCCTCTCCTTTAGGAGTGGAAGAGGATGGGGTCGTCTCGGCCTGTTGTTGTTGTTGTTCTTCCTTCTTCGGGGTGTTTTTCGTCGGGGTGTGGTGTGCGACTTTCACACCCGGGGGCTGGTGGCTTCTCCCTTCCTCTTTGCCTTGGCTTTGCCCCATATGTATTTTTTTTTTTTATTACCCCCTCCTCCCCCTCTTTTTGAAAAAAAAAGAATTTTTTTTTTGGGTTGGGTTTGAAAAAAAAAAAAAAAAAACAAAAAAAAAAACTATTGTATGGGAAAAAAAAAAAAAAAAGAGACATTTAACAAAAAAGAAAATCTAATAAAACCAAGTGAGAGGGAAAACTTTTTTTTTTCTCTTTTTTTTTTTTTAAAAAAAAGAGGAAACCAAAGTAAGAGTTAGACATGGTGGAAAACAGGAAGAAAAAAAAAATAAAACGGGTGGAGGAGGGGGGGGAACGTGTAGGGGAAGCGTAGAAATCCGTTTCTTTCTTTGTCCCCCCCCCCCCCCCCCAGGGGAAGAGGAAGAAGAAAAAAAAAAAGGGAAAAAAAAAAGAGACATTTAAGGGTACCTGCGGTATGTGGCAGGACGCCTGAAGAGTCTCAATCTATCTCTTGATCGAACCTTTCTGCTGTGGTGTGGCCTTCGGCCCCTCGTTCACCCTCCTCGGTACCTTAGGTATAAAACCCTCAACCGAGTTGGTTAGGACACAATAGTTGTACAGTTGTCTCTCAAGGATGTGGAAAAAAACAAAACAATAAATCGAAAAATCAAATCAAAAAAGTTTTTTTTTGAGTTAAGGAAGTCTTTGCGAGAGTTCCCTGAAGATTAGAAAGTCATACGGAAGGGAAGAAGAAGGGAAAAAAAAAAAAAGGGAATTTGAGTCGTTAAGTCGCTATTCATAGGCCCCAAGGGAAGGGCATGAATCTCTGTAGAAATCGCCTGACAGTTCCCCCCCCCTATTCTTTAGTAAAGGAAGTACAAGAAGCGAGAAAAAAATACCTTGCTTTTTTTTTTTTTTTTTTTTGGTTCCCTCTTTCTAAAGAAGAAAGAAAGAAAAAGGGAGTAATACATAGAAGACCAAAAGCCATGTGGCGCAGGGAAAAAAAAAAAAAAAAAAAAAAGAGATAAAGGAGGTTCCTAGAACGCCCCTCCTTGAAAAAAAAAAAAAGCTAGAAAAAAGAAACCCCACTATAAATAACAGGGGAAAACTAAAAAAAAACTAAAAAGAAAAAAAAAAAAAAAAAAGGCTAGTGCTCGAGGAGGCGAGAACATAAAAATTTTTCTCTGCGGCTCTATAGCAAGAAAAAAAAAAAAAAAAAAAAAAAAAACACATTTTTTTTTTCCCCTCTTTTTTTTTTTTTTTTTTTTTTTTCACCCAACATGAGCATGCCCCAAATGGGTTTTGTTGTACTCCGCATCATCCGTTGGGAGCTCGTGCCTGCACGTGGGGCAGCTGTTCTTCGCTTCAAGCCACGGTGTGATGCAGTCCTTGTGAAACAAATGCCCGCAGGGCAGCTCAGTACCTGTTTCACCAGACACAAAATTATCCTGGCAAACAGGGCACACCGCTTCATGATGCTCTTCTGTAGTAACCACCGACGGCAGGTTGCGAAGAACCTCTGCAGAGGTAGGTGGGGGCACCTCCGGTTGATGCTCTCTGTGCAGCATATCTAATATCCGGTCCTCGTCCATCATCATGCCCATGCCCATGCCCATGCCCATGCCCATAGGCATTATTCCCATGCCCAAAAAGTCCAACGGGCGGGGGGGTGGGGGGGAGAAGTTTCTTGCAATGTTGAACTCGTTTTCGCTTCTGACCCCTTCCACGAAGTTCCCACCGCAGGTTCTGCACTCCAGCTCACCAGTCCACGTCACATTGCTCATCACCCCAGATTTGCACACGTGGCACCAGCTTCGTTGCGGTCTCACCAATCTCAGGTTGCCTTCCCGCACCGCCTTCAGGCCTTCTCCCTGCACCTGCACCACGATTCTCTCCCCTTGAAGACCGGTTATCCGCCCGTGCTTGCCGTTCAGCCCCGTGCTGCTCCCCAGCCCCGTGATTTGAACCACTGTGCCTAGACGGATGGTACTCATTTTTTTTTTGAAAAAACTAGCAAGAGCCGCTGTATGAATTGTGATCTTAGTGGATAGGGAAAAAAAGGAGGGGGAAGGAGAAAATAAGAAAAAAGAAAGAAAGAAAAAAAATTCAGATTTTTTTTTTTGTTTGGGTTACTAAAAAAAACAAAAAAAAAGGGGGATTTACTTTTTTTTTTATTTTTTATATAGTTTTTTTACTCGGACATTTTTTTTTTTTTTTTTTTCTTGTTCATTCTTTTTTTTTTTTTTTTTGTCGGTCCGGCAGTATTTTTTTTTTTTTTTTCCTTTTTTTTTTGTGGAGTGTAAATATATAATAGAACCGAATAGAAGAAAAAAAAAAAAAAAAAAAAAAAAAAAAGCTTTTTTTATTTTTTTATTTTTTTATTTTTTCATATTTTTTTTTTTTTTTTTTTTTTTCCTCTCTCTCACGAACCGCAATCCAAACAAACCCGCACAAGGCTGTGCGTAACGCTTGGAACCGGCATCCGGAGGGGCGAGCACTTCGCACAGACAAGCTTCCCACACTTCCTGCAATGGTGCCTCCTTGTAAGCAATGTAAACAGATTCGAGCACCTAGTACAGGTATGTGAGGACGAGTCAGGCGCCCACGCTATGGGCTCGCACCGAGAAGACGCCCGCAGCCTCGTGGCGTACAGCTCCAACTGTTGGTCTTTGAGCTCAACCTGCCGTCTTAAATCTGAAGCTTCACGCTGAACCCTACATCGATCACGAGCATCTGCCATGGAAGCTGTGAATCCAGACAGCCCAAGCTCCTTACATTTTGTTTCTAGTTCATCAACCCGCGACACCAACTGCTCCTCCTCTGCAGCCCATTCAGCTGATCTTTCCTCCAGAAGCTTCATATGAGCTGCAACAAGATTTCCATTAGATCCAGCCACGTACTCGCTACCAGATTCAAACTGTGCTATGAGGTCTTCAATTTTTCGTCGTTCATGGCACCATGCTGCTTCCGCTTCTAGTAACGTTTCGACAGCTTGTTTTAATTCGTTTTGCCTCGGGTCTATCGATTGTTTGTTTTTGTGTAACGCTGTTTTTTGAACGGCGATCACCCGTTTGGATTCTTGCAGTTCTTTCTCAAGCTCCTTCGCTTGCAGCGAGACTTTTAAGAAGTCCTCCATGTCGTTAATCGCCTTGGTTTGAAGCCTTTCCTTTTGCTTCGCCCACATCTGTTCCTTTGTCTCGAACTCTTCCCGTTGGGCGGTTTTCAAATCGTTAATCTCCTTGCAGAGTGCTAGCTTTTCTGCTTCCCATGTAGGGTCGCCAGCAGACGATTCTTGTTTTTCCCGAACATTTTGCTGGAGGGTTTTGATGCTGTCTCCTGTTGTTTCCAAAGTCCGGATTTTTTCCTTGAAACCCTCGACTTTTGTTTTATACGCGTCGTGGACGTGTTTGAGTTTATTTCTAGTTGTTATATCAGCTTGATCCGCTTTTTCTTTGTATTGTTGAGCTTGCTCACGGTATATTTCAATCTCTGCTTGCAACGCCTTTATTATTTTCTGAACAGGATCTTCGTTTACAACCGCTTTTGTAACGATGGATTTTGCACGGTCGGCGTACCGCAGTGTCGAGACAGTTTCATCTATTTGCATAAGGCTTGGTGAAATGGTGGATATCATGAATGTTTTGGAATTCCCGCCCAATGCATCTTTTATAAGCCAGGTCAACGTCGAATCACGGTATGGGATGTGTTTTGCAGATGTTTTTGTTTGTGTTGAGAGGTCGGCCAAGGAGTTGATGACCAACCCGAGGGTCGTCAAACTTTTATTGATTTGCGAGCCTTCCGCAAGACGGCTCCCAACAGCACCGGTTGACTTCTGTCGTTCCGAACCAGCAAGGTCCACCATTACAATCTTGCTGACCGTGTTTTGAACCGTCTCTTCATCTGTGATAACCGTCTTCACAGTGTGTGTCACTTCTATCGTGAACACTGCATGGCTTCTTGACGATACGTCATTCATATTCGTGCTTGCAACATGGCGGAGTTTATTCCCTTCTTCTATACAAGATGCCACTTCGTCATAAGACATAACCTGAAGAACCGCGAGATTTTCCACGTAAGGCCCGGTTACCGGATGTTCCCTTACTTTTAACCTGCCGTTGTAGCTTGGGTCAATCAGGTCGTTCACCTTTTCCATGTATATTTCAAGATATGACACCGTTGCGGTGTAAGTGTGTGAAGGAGCTGCGAGGGAGTGTTCCGCGGCGGTGGAAAATAGTTTTTTGCAGATTCGGGGGATTAGTCCTTCGTTTCGGTCGTCTGAAGCAACACCCATCATCGTGTAGGTCTTCCCGCTGCCGGTTTGGCCGTATGCGAAGATGCTTGTGTTGTACCCGTTGAACGAGGATTGCAGTACAGTGTCCCCCACCGCGGTGTAGATTTCGGATTGTTCAGCATTTGTGTCGAATACCTTGTCGAAGGTCCAGGTGCCGCAGCGCTCGGAGGCCCATAGGTCCTTGTCCATCTTTACCGTGACGCCGTCTACTATGCTTGTCACCTTCTTGTCCTCGGCTGCTTTTTCGTTCTTGTTTTGCGGCCGTACTCTCACCACTACCGTTACTGAATTTCCATCTTTTGGCATTTTTTTTTTTTTTTTTTTTTTTAATTATCCCCGAACCGATTAAAATACCTGATTTCGTATGTAAATAAATGGAAAAAAAAATAAAATACGGGGGTAAAATGGAGAGGGAAGGGGGATGAGGGGTCAACTATTTGCTGGGGGGGGGGGGGGGGGGGGGGGGGGCACAGAGAACGAACAGCAGAACAGCAATTAAAAAAAAGAGCTTTTTTTTCTCTTTTTTTTGCTATATTTGTTTTATTCTTCCCTCATTTCCTTCTTTTTTTTTTTTTTTTTTTTTTTACCCCTTCTTCTTTTTTTAACTATTATTTATTCCAGAAGCTCTCCCCCCCCCCCCCCCCCGAAATGGAAACCAGAAAGAAAGCATTACGAGCGTGCGGGGAAAGGAGAGGGGACGGGACACCAAAGAAAAAAAAAAGAAAAAAAGCCAATGACGTTGCACATCTCTAAAAATTCGCCAAAAAACAAAGCCCTCTTTTCTTTTTAAATTTTTTTTAAAAGTTTTTTTTAGTATGCAGGGTGCTCACTGTTCATTAAGGAATTCACACACAAAAAAATATTCTTTCCCGAAAAAAGTTTTTTTCGGGTTCAATTTTTTTTTCCCGCCGGTATTTCAAAGAGACATGAAGCGTAAAAAAACAAACAAACAAAAAAAAAAATCTAATGCCGTAAGCTTCTAGATCTTCGCACTGTTTTTATATATTTATTTATTTATTATTATTTTTTTTTTTTTCATAAACAACTTGTCCCCCCTCACACCTCTAAAGGAAAACTGCTGCGGGTTCACACGGCTGGCAGACGAAGCAGTTTGCTCAGCATAACCTTCAAAAAAAAAAAAATTTTTTTTTTTTTAAAACTTCCAAGCTGCTTTCTTCTTGAAATTTTTGGCTTAAAAATTAAATCAAGTTTATTTCACGCTCCCAAAGTTTGCCTCAGGTTCAAAGATTGACTTGGGCAAATCACAATCTATCCAACAATGGTGTAAAAATTTCATTTCGAAAGCAGCTTGTTTAAAAAAAAAGACAATTTTCCCCCACTACCCGTACCTGAATTATTTCTATGCCTCAGCGCCAAAGGGGGAGTAAGGGCCGGGTTTGCTTGATACACCGGCGTTGTCACAGCAGGAGAGGGACGAGGCGCAGAACGAGACCGAGAACTGTTACCAAAATGTGCCCCGGCCTGGCTGAGCGGGACAGGCCACTGCGCACTACTATTGCTCCGGGGAACGTCCTTGTCAGCAGGAACAGCTACTAGAGAAGGCTGCAGTTCCACAGGCTCATGACTTCTCGCCTGCGTCCCGATACGGTACAAAAGCCGATCCTGCCTAGAGAGATACTTATTGATATGCTTTTTCATATCAATTTTCGGTGCCTCTAGAACCCGGGGTGCACCAGCACCCCAGGGCTTTCTTTCAAAGTTGTATGTGACATTTGACATGGCGCTGTGGCTGCGCGCAGGTGACGTATCTGGCAACGAGCTCCTAGAGTTGGATCGATGAGCGGACAGTGAACGTTTAGACCGTGCAGACACATCTTGCTGCATTTGTTTGTGTTGTTTCAACAATTGTCTCGCAGATTTGTTCTCCGCGGTTCGCTGCGTCTCGTACGCCGGGACTTTTATAAGATCGACAAATGCGGGCGTTCTGCTGTACACGGCAGCCTGCACCACGTACTGAACCACATCGTCCTCGTTCTCCAGGTGCTGCGGGATCCCCGGGAGGTACCTTATACTGTGAGCCTCCCCATTGATGTCTTCTATCTGGCTCATGGGAATGCTTGTAATGAAGTAGAGGAGCTTCGCGATGCCCGCCACTCTTTCCGACGATCCCAGCTTCAGTTTATTCAACACATCGGGTTCCCCGCAATGAGGGACGAACCCAAGAGGGACACCGAGGTCTTCCCCGCACCCGTGGGCCAGGCCACGGAATGCCCAGGATCCGAGCAGTTTCTCGCAGACGGCGTTGCCTGATAAGCATGCGTTGAGGATAGCGGGTGTTTGCTTGTCAGGTGCTTTGTTCCTTCCAAAGTCCTGTGTTGCGGTCGATGTGACTGAGCGGGAACGCGAGCGTGAGCGTGGAGTGTAAGACCGTCTCGTGCTTGTGCTTGGTGTGAACAGTCCTCTTGAGAGGGAAGCGTCTTTTGTCTTCACAACATGTGGGGCTTCCGGCCACACAGCGGGGTTCGACCCCCATGTGCCGTCCTCCGGGAGTTTTGGTACCCACCCGTACTCATCCAGGATGTACTTCCCCCGCCATGACTCTGTGGTCTGCGTGACCCTCACAGGGAGGGGTGTCTTTGAGGTCGATGCCGTGTGCGATTTCTCCGGCCAGCTCGACGGTTTCTTCCGCCAGAAGTGGTCCTCCACAGGGTCCGCCTGGCCGTGCTTCGCCTTCAGCGACGCCGTGTCGTTCGTGTAGCTGGCCTTCTTGGCGCCCTCCGCGAATTTTGCCGACATGACCGTCTTGCGCAGTGGGATGGAAGGGTTGCTCTGCTCCACGGGGGCCTCGATTTTCTTCGCCGTGGAGGCCGTTGTCGGCTTCAACAACGTGGAGTGCGTGGCAAGGGTTCTGGACGCACCCTTCCTGCGGCTACCGTGCTCGGGGATGATGGCCCGACGCTGGGAACCGAAGCTGCGGCTTCTCTTTACAAGAGGCTTGTGTGTGGGAAGGACGGAGGACTGCTTGGTAGGGACGGGAGGTGCCTTCGCCTCAGGCTCAGGCTCAGGCTCGGGGGGGCCAAGGTTCA
Source organism: Diplonema japonicum (assembly GCA_964019335.1). Taxonomy (NCBI): domain Eukaryota; phylum Euglenozoa; class Diplonemea; order Diplonemida; family Diplonemidae; genus Diplonema; species Diplonema japonicum. The sequence continues at coordinate 211,038 of OZ025754.1, forward strand.
CAGTGGCGAGCTCCTCATTCTCGACGGTGATGGAGGTGGACTCCGGTGTCAAGGTCCCGAGGTTGTAGTGTTGCGTTAAAGAGGAAGAAGACGAAGAGTGAGACGACTCCGACCCAGACCTCGAGGACCCTGTTCCTGTCCCCGTTCCTGTTCCAGTCCCAGACGAGGACGTGCAGCTTGTCGAGGTTGTGGTTGCCGTCGTTGTCGTCGCTGTTGTGGTTGCGGTCCCTGTCCCCATGTACGGGATGGAGAGGTTCTTCCTGCTGATCTTGTCCACCTTGAGGGTATCGCACGCTTCGTCGAACACGCTGCAGAATCTTTCAAAGTCCTCGTCATCCTTGCTGCTCCTCGGCTGTTCATGGAACTCTCCTTCAGACGTCAACCCAGAGTCCGCAGCCACACTGCCCTGCTTGGCGTTCATCTCGTTGATGTATAATGTGAACTTGTCAGGTGCGTTGTCTTCCCGGGTAAAGGCAGCTGTTTCTTCAGTTAAGTTTGTTCGCTTGTTGAGGACACGTGCCTCGCGCAGGGAGTCGATGTCTGTGTCCGCAAAGCCGTTCCCGCCTAGCTGCAGGTTTGCTACAGAAGTGTTTTCCCGGAGACCTTCCTTGAGGAAGTCCATCCCGTGCGTCTTGTCGTCTTGCGTGAGGATCCCACAGTGCTCCGCGGTCAGTTCTGATAGGTCGCAGCCCCATTTTAAGATCATCCCGACACCTTCTGCTGTGATCGGGTTGCAGGAAACGGTGAGGGTCTGGAGCTTGCAGGAGACGGAGTCGATTGAGCGTGATAGCTTTGCTGCTTCAAGCACTCCTGTGTTTGTAAAGGATAGGTCTAGTGTGTGGACAGAAGAGTCAGCAAGGATGGAGAAAATGGGTGGTAGCTCCCCGTGTGCGAACCATGATCTGCTTAGGTCCAGGGTGGTTACCTTTCTTTCGACTGTTCGTGCGAGGATCTCGCCCGCGCCCTTTCCGAAGTGGAAGCCGCTGAATTTCAGGCGTTTTACGTGCATTTCGAAAACGACTTCCTCCACCGCCACCAGCTCGTCCTCTCCCACAGGTTCCTGCAGCACACTTACGTCCGTCGCTACGATCGATAGCTCGTTGTCCCCGTCCGCTCTCCACGGGCCTCGTGCGGCGTACGCCGCCAGCCCATGGCGAATTATCTCCCCGGGGGTGCTCATATGTGCATCTTTTATATTGCAGCGCTTTTTTTTTTCTTTTTTTTTTTTTTTTTTCCTTTCTTTTTTTTTTCTTCCCTCCCCCTTTGTTGTTTTATTTCAAAAGGTTTTCCCGTTCCCCAAAGCAAAGAAATATCGAGGGGGGGGAAAAGGAAACAAATATTAAAAAAAAAAATCTTTTACTTTTTCACCAGCTTTTCAAGTTCCAGGGGAGAGGGAAACTACTGCCTGCCTCGAGCCCGAAGCGAGGTGCACCCATAAAGGAAATAATCACCGATCTTGACAACCGTAAGTGCCGTGACATCAATCGTCTCAAGCAAGATGCACCCATACAAGAACCCATGGTCGATAAAAGTGACGTTGGCGAACGGACGTAGGTCAATGGCCCGAAGAGAGCAGCGAGGAAGCTATGCCCAATCCTAGTTACGTTAGAAAACGAAGAGAGGTCGACAGCCCGAAGCGAGCTACATCCTTCCAAGAATGAATCACCAATACATGTCACCTTCACCAGAGACCGAAGCTCTGTGTGAATGTCATGTAAAGGCCCCATAAACCGGTAAAAAAAAGAGTGCCATCCTCAAGATTTCGTGGTGTGTCTAGCAGATACAGTAGCAGTCCGACTCTCGTTTCTCTTTCACCTTTCTTCTATGTATCCATGGTTCTATGCTCACTCATTTTCCTCCCCCTCCTCCCTCCTATTTTTTTTATTCTCCCCGGGTGGGAAACGTGTATACGAAAGAGAAAGAAAAGAAAGAAAAAAAAACGGAGAGAAAAAAAAAAGAAGAAAAGAAGAGAGAGGGAAGAAAAAAAAGAAAAACAAAGAAGAAGAAAAAAAAGAATGGAAAAAGAAAAGAAAAGAAAAATAGGATTTCAAGTAGGAATTCAGGAAGATGGCAACTGGAGCGAAAGCAGGGTGGTGGCGAGGCGGGGTTGGTTCGCTTTCTTATCCTTTTTTTTTTTTTTTTTTTTTTGTCTTCTTAAAAAGTTTTTTTATCTTGTTTGTTTTCAAAGCACATCGAGAAAAGGAATGGTGGGGTGCCAAACGAAACACAAAAAAAAGGGAAACAGTCCATGAATCCCATGCCGTACCCCCGCATTGCAGTGCTGGAGGGGGAAAAAAAAGCATTTTTTTTTTCTTTTGGAAAGAAACGATGGGGAGAGGGGGGGGAGGAGAGGAGGCCTAAAAAAAAAAAGAAAAAGAAAAAGTCACAATAACTGCCGCACAGCAGGCAAGAAAATGCAAAGTATAAAAAAAAAAAAAAAAAAAATCGTTTCTTTTTTTCTCCCCCCCCCTCCTCCCGCTCGATAAAAAAAAAAATGAAAATTCAAATTTTAATTCTTATTTTTTTTTTTTTTGTTTTCTTACATCTTTGCAGACTTGGGGAAGCCCCTCATAGCCTGTCTAACACCAAGATCGGCCATGATCTCCTCGGAACCACCGAGGATCGCGCCGAGCTTAATGGTACGGAGGTAGGCCTCAACAGCACGGCCCATACCCGAGCGGGTGATACCTCTTCCTCCGAGGAGTTGGGTGGCATCGTCCGCAACCTCCCAAGCAAGACGTGTGATGTGGTACTTGAGCAGAGCAAGGGGGCCTGCAAGCTTGATAGACATCTCTGTGAAGGGCATCTGGTTCATCTGGTAGGTGATGTTTTCCAGCCAGTTCTGTGCAGCTTCGGTCTTCGCGATCATCCCCGCCAGTTTGAACCTAACGACAGGCTGGGAGATGAGCGGCTTCCCGAACGCCTTCCTCTGCTGCGTCCACTTGAAGCACTCGTCGACCATGGCGCGCATCCCGGTCTGCACGAACACATTGACTCCCCACCTTTCGTGGTTGAAGTTGTACATAACAATCCTGAAACCCTGGTTCTGCCTCCCGAGCAGGTTCTCCACAGGGACCTTAACGTCTTCAAAGGTGACGTAGGAAGTCCCAGCACACGATGAGTAGGAAACAGGGATCTGTGTTGTCTTCAGCCCCTCGCATCTCGGGATGAGAAGCATGGAGATCCCGAACATCCCCTTGCCCCCTGTCCTGACCGCCGTCACAAAGTAGTCGGCGAAGGCACCGTTCGTGATCCACTTCTTCGCACCGTTGACGATGTAGAACTTCCCGCATGGGGATTTCTTTGCAGTGGTTTGAAGGTTCGCCACGTCGGACCCTGCGAAGGGTTCGGAGATGGCAAGGCAGATACGCTTCTCACCGGTCAGAACCTCCTTCACGACTCTCTTTTGCAGCTCGCCCTTCCCGAAGTGCATAACAGGGGGCAACCCGATCACAAGCCCGTCCCCAAGACCGCCGGAGAACGCCGGGCATCCCACCTTCATGATCTCCTGGTGGACCATCCACTCGTGGAAGTAGTCGTACTTCTCGGCAGGGATGTGGCCCACCACTGGGATCCCCATTGCTTTCAGATCCTTCATCCAGGGACCGGGGCCGAGACGGGCTGCTAAGATCCCTGCTTGTCCCATCTTCCTGTACAGTTCTTGGGTGGGGTACTTTCCTTGCTTCTCCCACATTTCCGCGATGGGCATCAGTTCCTTTTCCCTGAATTCCCCAACGTACCGTCTCACAGCGAGGTGGGTCTCGTCCCAGTATGGGCTTCTGAAGCCCTGGAAGTAGCTGATGTCACCGTAGGGAACCTTGCTCGGGCCTGCTGGGTCCCATACTTCCAGGCTGCTCTTCTTGGCGCCCTTCACCTTTCCGATCGCGAGGTGGTGGTACTTCTTCAGGATCTCCAGACGGTGGAGGCCGAAGAAGGCTTCTGTCGCGTCTTTCCCGGCGTATGGGCGCAGCACGCTCTGCCCTCCCGGATGGAACTTCCCGAATTTGCTGAGGTCGAAGACTTCGCCGTCAATCACCATCCACAGGTCCCCCGCTGTGTTGTGCTTCGCTACCTCCTCCAAGGTGTATTCTGTAGTCATTTTTTTTAAATTTCTTTCCTTTTGTGTGTCTTTTTTTTTTTTTTTTTTTTTTTTGAGAATATCTGTGGGTGTGGTGAGATGTACAATGCGCTGGAGAGAGAAGAAGAAAAAAAGAAGAAGAAAAAAAGGAAAAATACTATTATTAACCACTAAGGGGCCATGAGGCATACAACCCCGACAATTCTGGGGACGCTGGAAATAAAAAAAGAAATCTTCAAAGGTTCCAGCGTCTGACGGGAACCAATGTTGGAAGAAAATCGACATCTGTGAAGAATAAATAGCCCTGCGAGCCCTCAACGGTAAAATGCGGAACTCGAGGTAACGGTAAAGTCATTACTTGTTGGCAGTAAATAGTAAATAGCTATTATTTTTAAATTCCACTTCTTTTTCAACTTGCTAAGGCCGCACCCACTAGGTGGGTTGGAAGTGTCTCGAGACGCTGACCCGGTTGCCTGTGTACTCATGACCGTCCTGGTGTTCTCTTCCCACAAGATTTGCTGGTTGTTTGGCACTTTTCACCTTTTTTTTCTTTTTTGTTTTTCTAACTCATAGACGAGTCTAACCCAGAGTGGAACCTAAACGTCGGGGGGAAGAATTATAATGCAAGAGGGGGAGAAAAAAACTAAAGGGTTGAAAAAAGGCAACAAAGAAAATATTTTTGGGGCTTCTTTTTTTCTATGCCTAGGGGGGATCAGCGTGAATTACAGAGCCCCCGAGTGTGAAGTAGTTTCAGAATAAAAGGAATAACTGACTATAGGGGAAAAGTGGTGAAGCGACTCGCATTCTCGCACAAAAGAAATTTGAGCCGAAATTCTCGCAATTCGACTCGCATTCTCGCACACTCTCGCACATGCTAGTGTGCACTTCAGGTGTGCATGTGTCAAAAATAACCCCCCCTCAACCTTCATACTCCTCCGAACTAACGCGATCAGTGCGTTCACGTCCGCCCCCGTGTGTGATTCACCCTCCTTGATGTCCAGGTGGAGGAGGAGGGGCTCCCCTGAGTATCCGACCAGCCAGAAATGTTTGGCACAGGTGGCGGCTGAAATGGTTTTAAGTTAGAATATAGAAGCGAAGAAATAGATAAAAAGGGGTGGAAAAGAATAAATACTGCATACGAAAACAGAGAGTCGAATAAAAAAGTGAAAAGGTGACTGACATCCTCACAAGAGCGGGAGACACTTTAAATATGGGTCCGGGTGCGAAGGAGGAGCAGGAGGAAGGAACCAGTTTTTTCTTCAACTCTTTTTTTGGGGAGCAGGTCAAGCAGGGAGGCAAGTATAAGTTAAGCTCATACACTTCTTTCGTTTAACAGCCTTTCTGTTGTTCCTCCGTCAAGAGGGGAAATATCTCAAGAAAAGAGGGGCGGGGAAATGCTTGAACGAAATGAAAAATAACAACTAGAAAAAGCAGGATAGATTTATGACAAGAAAACACTTTTGGGACCCTCTTTCTTTTCTCTTCACACTATATACATTCTTGTCTTCCTTCATCGACTTTGCTACATCGGCAGGGTAGTCAGCAGGGTAGTCGGTTGCTTGATGTGTTCTCTCTGTTGCGGGGCCGCCTCAGCATCCACACACTGATCAGTACTTCTTCTCTTGCCTCCTGAGCCCTCCTACTTATTACAGTACACTCACTACTTTATTGCCTAAACTTTTCAAGCTCCTTGGGGAGAGGAAAGCTCTTGTTGGCTTTGATTGCCTGAAGGGAGGTGCACCCTTTCAAGAACCAATTGCCGATACTCGTGATGTTGGAAAGCGGTGGGAAATCGACAGCCTGAAGGGAGGCGCACCCTTCCAAGAAGCTATAGCCGATGCTGGTGATCTTGGAAAACGGTGCGAGATCGACAGCCTGAAGGGAGGTGCATCCTTCCAAGAAGCTATTATCGATGCTGGTGATGTTGGACAGCGGTGCGAGATTGACAGCATGAAGAGAGGTGCACCCTTTCAAGAACCTACCGCCGATGCTGGTGATGTTGGAAAGCGGTGCGAGATCGACAGCCTGAAGGGAGGTGCACCCTTTCAAGAACCAATTGCCGATGCTCGTGATGTTGGAGAGCGATGTGAGATCGACAGCCTTAAGGGAGGTGCACTCTTCCAAGAAGCTATCGCCGATGCTCGTGATGTTGGAAAGCTGTGGGAGATTGACAGTCTCAAGGGAAATGCACCCTTCCAAGAAGCCATCGCCGATGCTGGTGATGTTGGAAAGCGGTGCGAGATTGACAGCCTGAAGGGAGGTGCACCCTTTCAAGAACCTACCGCCTATGCTGGTGATGTTGGAAAGCGGTGCGAGATCGACAGCCCGAACGGAGGCGCACCCTTTCAAGAACCAATTGCCGATGCTGGTTATGTTGGAAAGCGGTGCGAGATCGACTGCCTGAAGGGAGGTGCACTCTTCCAAGAAGCTATCACCGATGCAGGTGATGTTGGAAAGCGGTGGGAGATCGACAGCCTGAAGGGAGGTGCACCCTTCCAAGAAGCTATCGCCGATGCTGGTGATGTTGGAAAGCGGTACTAAATCGCCAGCCTTAAGGGAGGTGCACCTAGACAAGAACCTACTGCCGATGCTGGTGATCTTGGAAAGCGGTGCGAGATCGACAGCCTGAACGGAGGCGCACCCTTTCAAGAACCAATTGCCGATGCTGGTTATGTTGGAAAGCGGTGCGAGATCGACTGCCTGAAGGGAGGTGCACTCTTCTAAGAAGCTATCACCGATGCTGGTGATGTTGGAAAGCGGTGGGAGATTGACAGCCTGAAGGGAGGTGCACCCTTCCAAGAAGCTATCGCCGATGCTGGTGATGTTGGAAAGCGGTGCTAAATCGCCAGCCTTAAGGGAGGTGCACCTAGACAAGAACCTACTGCCGATGCTGGTGATCTTGGAAAGCGGTGCGAGATCGACAGCCCGAACGGAGGCGCACCCTTTCAAGAACCAATTGCCGATGCTGGTTATGTTGGAAAGCGGTGCGAGATCGACTGCCTGAAGGGAGGTGCACTCTTCCAAGAAGCTATCGCCGATGCTGGTTATGTTGGAAAGCGGTGCTAAATCGACAGCCTGAAGGGAGGTGCACCCTTCCAAGAAGCTATCGCCGATGCTGGTGATGTTGGAAAGCGGTGCTAAATCGCCAGCCTTAAGGGAGGTGCACCTAGACAAGAACCTACTGCCGATGCTGGTGATGTTGGAAAGCGGTGCGACATCGACAGCCTGAAGGGACGCGCACCCTTTCAAGAACCAATTGCCGATGCTGGTGACGTTGGAAAGCGGTGCGACATCGACAGCCTGAAGAGATGTGCACTCTTCCAAGAAGCTATCGCCGATGCTGGTTATGTTGGAAAACGGTGCGAGATCGACAGCCTGAAGGGAGGTGCATCCTTCCAAGAAGCTAAAGCCGATGCTGGTGACGTTGGAAAGCGGTGCGAAATCAACAGCCTGAAGGGAAGTGCACCAAGACAAGAGGTTTTTGCCGATGGTGATAGACCCTGGCCCTGTCACGGTGGGCAGTGAGTCGAGAGAGAAGCTGAGTGACCTCAGCCGACAAGAGGTCCTGTCTTTGTATTTGCTTGCCAGGAAGTTATCAGCGATGTTGCCCCGCACGCCCTTCAGCACCACGTGTTCAAAGCCCAACACAATGGGGACGTACCTCTCATCCACATGAACCAGGGAAGCCCCTGTGAAGTCAATCACCAAGAACGGTGGACGTTCCACCAGCTTATCAAGCAACTGAAGCTCGTCGTGCTTCACCACCACCTGCATCTTTCCCAAGAACCCCTCCATGCCTTCTTCCCACTCCACAACGAGGCCCTTCCTCTTCACTTCTTCCTCTGAGGTGAGCTGGCTTCCATCCTTCAAGGCTGCAACGGGATGATGCTGATGTTGGTTCGGATCGTGGTGGTGGTGGTGGTGGTCGATGTTGTTGTTGTTCTTGTTGTTGGTGTGCTCAGGGAAGACCTTCACCCGTCCCTTGTCTTGGAAGACAGTCTCGCTGTCGGCATCCACGAACAGATCGAAGTCGCTGCTGAAGACCTCCACCCTGCGAACCCGTCCCAGCCCGTCCTTTGCGAAGGCTTTCTCTGCCGCCACCCGAACCTCCTCCACACCCGACCCCACAGCCACAAGGAGGGGCCTCCTCCTCTCCTCACCACCGAAGTCCGCGAAGGCCAGAAGCATCATCATCATCGTCGTCGTCATCGCAGGTGGAGTCGTCAGCACAGACAGAACCTCAGAAGCGGTCGGGCGTTTCGAAGGGTCCTCGCAGAGGAGGCGCAGCAGCAGGGTCCCCACCGACTCCCCCACGAGCTTCGGGAGGCGTCTTTCCAGCTCACCCATCACAAGGACCCGGTTCATCTTCAGGTACTTCAGGAACCACCCCCTCAGCTTCTCATCCTCCAGAACGGCGAAGCACACGGTCACCCCGAGGGCCCACATGTCCACCTTGTTGGTGTACGGACCTACAAAGTCGGGTCCCATGAAGGCGGGGGTTCCCACAACGCTGTCGGCGGTCGCTCCAGAAAAACTATGGATCATGCTGCTGCTGCTGCTACCACTTGCACCAACAACAGCCCTCGACAGTCCCAGGTCAGCCAGAACGAACCTCGTCTTCCCTTCAGAGGTGTTGTTGTTGTTGTTGTTGCTGTTGCTGTCGACCATGATGTTCTGAGGCTTCACGTCCCTGTGGATCCAACCCTTCCCGTGCAAGTAGGCCAGCGCCTCAGCCACCTCCCGCAAGAGCCTCACTGCCTTCTCTTGAGAGAGGGGTCCCTCCCTCTCCAGGAGCTTCTGCAGGTCCCCTCCAGTGTACAAGGGCATCACGATGTGGAGCTCCCACTGCGTCACCCCAGGAACCAGCTGCCCTGTCGTCCCGAAGTAGTCCACACACGGGACCACATTCCTGTGCTTCAGCTGCAGCATGTTCTGCAACTCCTTCACCCCCCTCGTGTAGTCCTCCTTCGTCGCCGCCTCCACAACCTTCATCGCGAACTCCTTCCCGTCAACCTCCCTCACCGCCATGTAAACAGACCCCTGGCCCCCTGACCCGAGGTGCTTCCCTTTCCTGTACTTCTCAAGGTTCTGCATTTTACGTGTGTTCTTTTTTTTATTATTATTGTAAATCTCCACTGTGTGATGGATTTCTTCCCCCCCCCCCCCCCCCCGTGTTGAGAGAATGAATAAAGCATAACATGGAAACGAGCAAATGCGAATTCGAAGAAAAGTAGAGAGGGGGCTGTTTGGGAATTGAGGGGGATCGTAGTACTTCGGAGTTACACATGATTGTAAAATCATTTATTTGAAAGATAATTTCATCATAAATATTTGTAACAAAAAGAAAGAAGAATGACTTTGGTTGCTTCATAAACCGCCTCTAGCGGATGTTGCTGCCCTTCTGTGCTGAAGGATGCATGGCTGTGGGAAGGGTGGACTGCGCTCTGGTAGGTTGTTGTGCTCTGTAGTCAGGCACGAAGGGGCCGGACCACTCTTTTCTCTGTGCAGTCGGTACTGCGCATTGCCTTTCAAGTATTTCGCCTGCTCCCATGAATGTTCATCTTCAAGTGCTTACGGAACCATCTTACTTCAGGCACTGTGTACTTGCTCCACAGCACAGGGCGCTACCATGTTGACCAGCAGTTTCTGCACAATTTCTGGCTGCGGTACCTTGCAGTCTTTCGGTATTCCGGGATCCCATGAAGGCTAAGGCATTGAGGCATATCTTTCTTCGGAAAATTCATCACCGTGGTACATCACTTCTTTTCGTATTCGCATTGCGTTTTCGTTTCTTCCATATCATGTTCGTCTTCTGTTCGTCCACACCCTCTTTTATTCCCTCGAGGGTTGGTCGTTCTCGGCACATCCGTCCTCTGCGGTATCTTTTGATGTACCATCATTCCTTTTGGTTGCTTGCCAACTGCTCTTAGCCATGTCCATCCTAGCTTCAGTGGTTGGAGTACATTGCGCTTTACGTTGCTAACCGGTCCTACGGCTCTTTTGCTGTGCACCTTCTTCAGCAACGCATACGAAAACAGAGAAAGTCAAAAAGGACCTTGTGTAGCGACGTGGGGTATATCGTTGCGGGCATCTCCGTCGACGGCAGCTGTTGCGGTGGTGGTTCCTGCTGTAAGCTAGTGTCAACGGTGGAGGGGGACTCTTTCCCTTGTCTGCGTCCATTCGGAGGAAAGAAGGGCTGTGCTTGCTCCCGTTTCCCTTTTTTTCAAAAAATGCATGGAAACGCGTTTCCATGCCAGCATAGCCCTGGGGGGGGCCACCGCCCCTTAAAAAGCTCGAAATTCGTGTTTTTCGGGAAACGCACCCCTGGGTAAATTATACCCGAAAATTCCACCCAGATGCTAAAAAAAACAACTTTCCGCCGCTATTTGGGGGTTTTTGTGGACTTCTATGTGACCTATTCACAATTTTGAGCGGGTGTGACATAAATTTATTCGGTTCTTTTTTGAGTTGCTTTCTTTTTTTTTAAAAAGAAAGGGTAAACATTTCATATCTCCACAGCGCCGAGCATTCTTGTGTGGTAAGAATGCTTCGTGCACGTCTTTCTTATTTCAGAGAAGGAGGAGGAGAAAAAAGAACGTTGGGTGTTCTTTTTTTTTTTTTTTTAATCTAACTCGTAAATGAGTCGCTTTGTTGCTCTTGGGACGCTTCTAAGACCTGTGCCCTCACACGTATGTAGGGGTTCCCCTGCTGCTTCGTTTCCCACAGGCTTTTGTGGCTATTGTCTCCTATTTTTGCTTATTGAATCCCCCGAGGCACCACCCCCAGGCTTCTTTTTTGTTTTTTTTTTTTTTGTTTTTTTTTTTTTGTTTTTTATATACTGTAAAACAAAAATCACCGGAAGATAAAATGTCCGGAAGAAAAATTGTCCGGAAGATAAAATGTCCGGAAGCTCTGGCGGTCCGGATATTTTTTCTTCCGGACATTTTTTTCCTGGGACCCCCCTTTTTTTTTTAAAGGGCTGGACCCGAAAACAGATGAAACTAGTGTCTGTAGCAAGAGAAAATCAAACGAAAATCAGAGAATTGAATTACGTACTTTTCCAGATCCTGATTGTTCGCTTCTACCACAAGCTTGTTGAACCGAACCACTGTGTTTGCTTTAGGGTTGTTCTTATGCTTTGCGGGTTTGCGTCATGGAGCCAATGTCCAGTATATCAGACTGGAAGCACCGCTTTGGTAGCTCCAAGGTCGATCCCCCTGCCGCACCCGTTACTGCGGGTCGCAAGCCTCTTCTGAACAAGGAAGAAACAACAAAGCTCTTTGTTTGGATCCAGGTGCAGAACGGAAGGGGTTCCAGTTGCAGTGCAATCTCGTCTATGTAGCACAGGAATAATAAGGGTGATAGGACTGTTCCTTGAGGTACTCCTTCTTCCTTCTCGTGGAATTTTCCAGTTGTACCGTTCGTGTTCACTGCTGCTGTGCGCCCTTCCAAGAAGCTGCCGATCCAGTTCAGGAACTTTGCGGGTATCTTCATCTGTGCTAGCTTCTTCATCAGCTTCGTCTTGCTCACTGTATCAAACGCTTTTTCGAAGTCGAGGAAAATAGACAGGGCGACCTTGTTCTCGGACAAGCTGTGGCTGAGGGTGCGGGACAACAGTGCTATTTGTTCTACTGTGGTGCGCCCTGTGCGGAATCCTGCTTGTGTAAGGCACAGGTTGGGGGTATCTGCGTTCGCCGTGTCTTCGAGGATGTACTCTAGCCTTGTTTTGATGAGTTTCTCTGTCAGCTTGCACAGGTTACTGGTCAGGTCTATCGGTCTAAAACTCTCCTTCTTCGTTTGTTCTTTGCCGGGTTTAGGCAGTGGTTTTGTTATTGCTGTCTTCCACCTTTCGGGTACTTTTGCGTGTTTCCATGTTAGGTTCATCGTGTGCAGCAGTGCCTCTTTAGCCTTGGTCCCTAGTTGCTTGAGCATCTCGTTGTGGATGCCGTCTAGTCCTGGGCTCTTGTGTGTCACGAGGTTTCCGATCGCGAGTTCGAGTTCTACGTTGTTGAATGGCTGTTCAGACGCTGCCATGTCGTGTGGTGGGTCGACCGGCTCGTTTGTGAATTTTTCATGCTTGGCTTTGCTGACCGATGCGAAGTACTTGCCGAGTAGCTCAGCTTTGTCATAGTTGTCGTTGTACTGTACTCCTTCTTCGATCAGCGGGCAGTTTGTGGTATTTGTGTCTTTTCCCGTCATGATGTCGATCATTCTGTGGACTGTTCCCACATTCTTCACATCTTTCAGCCCTGCCGTCGTTCGCTCCCACGCTTTCTCCCTTTCATGTTCGATGAGCAGCCTGATGCCTTCGGTTGCTTCTTTGAGCTCCATGTTTTCTTCGTCCGTGATTTCGGTGGTCTTTCTTTTCAATCTTCGGGCGATCTCGTTTCTTTTTGTCAATGCCTTGCTGACCTCTTCCGTCCACCACTGCTTTTTATGCTTCGGCTGGCATTGCCGGACCTTCTTTATGTGCTTTTGTGCCATCCTTTTTATGGTTCCCGTCAGCCTGTCGGTTGCCTCTTCCGGTGTTTTGCAAGACAGTATTCTTTTTGCCTGTTGCTCCATGTCAGATCTGAATCCTTGCCAGTTTGCGGACTTCCACGACCATATGTATTTTGTCGTTTGTTTTACGATTTGTGCGTCGAAGGGGATCGTGATGAGTATCGGGAAGTGGTCCGACTGCAGTTTTCGTCTAGGGACTTCCACTTCGGTGGCCATTCGGGTGGTCCGATCATGATGTCCGGGCTGGACTTCTTCTTGCCTTGCATCCGTGTCACTTGTCTCGGGTCGTTCCATATGACTCTGCCATGTTCTTCTGCCCAGGTGTAGAGCTCTTTGCCGCCCGCGCAAGGTTTTACTGACAGGTCCCATGTCCCCTCGTGGTGTAGATTAAAATCGCCTACTATGAGTGTGTTATCTCTTGCTGGTAGGTCTTCTGCCGCGAAGTCATCCTCTCTAACGTCAGCCCCTCCTGTTATTGGCGGTTTATAGATGTTGACGATGTGTACTTCGGGGCCGTTCTTTGGAGTCAGGAAGACCGAGATTGATTCCGTTGTTTCGTTCGTACGGGTGGGGCCTTGTCGTGTTACATATTTCTCCCTCACTAGGATCGCGACCCCCCCGCCTATTGCCTCTTTATCGGCGCCTTGTCGAGCTACCGTTCTTTTCTGGCTGTATGTGGTGTAGCCGTTTAATGCTATGTTCTCTACCCACACTTCTTGCAGGCATCTGAAATGGCTTTAAGTTAGGATGAAGAAGCGAAGAAATAGATAAAAAGGGGTGGGAAAGAATAAATACTGCATACGAAAACAGAGAGTCGAGTAAAAAAGGGAAAAGGTGACTGACATCCTCAAGAGGAGCCTCCCACGTACCAGGAATTAAGCAGAGGTTGCTTCCATGGCCCGTATCAGTCTATCGCCAGAAAGAAAAATGAAAATAACATAACAAAGAGAAGGGGAGAAGAAACGGAAAAAGACGGCTTGGTCATCAGAGAATGTTGACCCAAATGCGTCGGTGGACGCAGTTTAACGTCATACCCGGGACGGAAACCATGTTGGGAAAGCAGAAGGGAAGTTAAAAGTCCAGAAGTGGAAAAGGAAAAGGTGGAAACTAAAATCATAGGGTGCGAGGTCTGTGAGACCCTGCATATCACATCTACTGAATGTTTCTCCATGCCTTCTTCTATCAGTCGTCTGCTGTTCGTCCATTTCGCACAATTGTAGCTTATCACTCGCAGCTCAGGTTTCATTTCCGAGTCGGGGGTCTGTTTCGTTGTTTCTGTTTCGCCCGCCGTTTTTTCGGCTCCTTTTTGATGAGCTCCGTTCTCGGACCCGTTGCGCGGTGTTGTTTCCGGCTTCAAACTTTCTGTTTCGTTTTTGTTTGTTCCCTGCGCTGTTTTCAAAATTTCAATGCTCTTTTTTTCGGGAGTTTTGGGTTGGTGGGTTTGTTGGGGTTTGGGGGGAGAGACCCTCTTCTTTCAATCGACTAGATTGACCACCCTTTTGTTTGGGCTTTTGCTTCTCTTCCTCTGCGGCTCTTCTCTCCTCCTTCCTTCTTCATCTTCTTTTTGTCCACCTCTGGGTTCGTAATCTCTCCCTCTTTTTGGTCCTGTGGCCTTTCTTTCCTCCATTCTTTCTCGTATCTCGTTCGCAAAGCTGTGTTCTATCGCTGTGTCGGCCATTTTTGATTTTGGGCGCGAGATCTCTGTGGGCGTTGAGGAGGGTGTGGCCTTTTGTGGAGCAGGTGTGGCCTGTTGTGGAGCAGGCGTGGCCTGTTGTGGAGCTGGCGTGGCCTGCTGTGGAATATACGCGGGAGGTCGCGCGTCTATCTTCTCCATCATGACTTTCATCATGTGGGTTATCTGTTGCAGAGCGTTGCTGTTCTCTGCCCTCATCTCCTCCACGCTCTTCTTTCCTTCTTCCACCTGTTCTTCTACGCACGTTACCCGTTTTTCTGTGCGGCTTGTTGCATTTTCTAGTTGAGCTATCCTCTCTTTCATCTCTTCTAGTTCCTTTTCTTTTCTCTCTTGCTCATTCTTCTTTTCTTCCAGCTGTTGTCTTCTTTTCTCCTTGTACGCTTGTTCTTCTTAAAGCCTCCCTCTTTTCCATAAAACTTCATAAAACTTGCTCGGCTCCACTTTTGGACTTTTCCTCTTGTTCTTTTCTGCGTCACATCTACCACTCGTACGTCGGGTATGCTGTGGACTTGTTCGCCTGTGTGCGATTTGAAGGCGGGGGGCTGTGTCCTTTCGGTGCCTCTAGTGTGGCTGCTTGTCCTGCAACTTCTATCACCTTTCCTTTCCACCCCAACGTGACCATGTATTCTTGTAAGTATCCTGGTGCCGTTCCTTGCGGTAGTGGGTACAAAACGTACCACCACTTCTTCTCCCTTCCTTCCGTCTGTTCTTGTGTCTGTTCGTTTCTCTCAGCTGTTGGCATAACCGGAACTTCGTTTGTTTCCAGGCGGGGCCCCGTGGAGGCGTCCGGCATTGGGTTGTCTGACATTTTTGTGTTTCTTGTGTTCTTTTACCCTTCCGCCCACACTGAAAGCATGTGTGCATGTTCTTGCATAAATTTATTCGGTTCTTTTTTGAGTTGCTTTCTTTTTTTTAAAAAAGAAAGGGTAAACATTTCATATCTCCACAGCGCCGAGCATTCTTGTGTGGTAAGAATGCTTCGTGCACGTCTTTCTTATTTCAGAGAAGGAGGAGGAGAAAAAAGAACGTTGGGTGTTCTCTTCTTAATTAACGAATTTGGATGGATTTTTTTTTTTTTTTTTTTTTTCCAAAACTGTAAGGGTCGGGGTGCTCGGCTTATAACGTCAGCATCCTTGTGTCGCCGTATACCTGAGACCTAATAGTTTTGAAGAAAAAAAAGAAGGAAAGAAAAAAGAAAAAAAAAGAGAAACCGCTCACAACCCTTCATTTAAAGTGTCATAGGTTTCCGGCTTGTCTGTTATCTTGGATAGTTCACAACTGCGAGAAGTGTCACATTCTTTTCTTGGGGGCACGCTCCTCACAATAATGAAGTACACAGCGCAGCCCAGAAAAGCCGCCATAGTCGCTACAAGTCCTATCAGCACCACGCGTGTTGCCATGCTAGAGCCTCCCTCTGAACTGTTGTCATTCCATTCCGGCCCTTCTATACCTCCTGTCTTGTTGCTATTGTTGTTATCTCCAAGCCCCAAGCACGGGCACACCCCAGCGGCGAGTACTGTAAGGGCGGCTTTCACGTGGTAAGCACCTAAATATGTGTTTTAATGGCGCAGAAAACAGGACTATAAAAAAAAGAATTAATTGAAATGTGTTTTGTCATGCAAAGCAAAAAGAAAGAGAGAAAGGATTGGAAAGAGAGCCCTTCCACGTGGAACATAACAAACATGGCCCCCTGGTGCAATAATCAATGGCAGCTCGGTGCCTGCCAATAAAATATGATTCTCCTGAAAGAAGAAGACGGGCTCTAAGTCCCTCCCTCGCCTTGTTTAGGGACTTGTACTGTAACCCCATGGAATACTTGTATGGCTTCCCCCCCTTTTATCCCAGTCTTCCCTCATGATAAAATAAAACCACTTACACGCCCTCAAGTAATGCTCTAACGCCACTAGAGGTTCCCGATTTTTGGTAAACGCATAACTTGTTTAAAGAGAAGTGTTGTTTTTCACCTCGACCCGGACCAAAGGTCTTGCGGTGTTTTGGAGATCTGCATTCGTAAGATCTATTGTTGTATTTATAAAAGGGAAAAAGAAGGGGGCGCGGGTAGGGGAGGAGGGGAGACACTTTAAATATGGGGCCAGACGCGAAAGAGGAGGAGGGAACCAATTTCTTTCTTCCAACTCTTTTTTTTTGGGGGGGGAGCGGGTGAGGGGGGGGAGGCAAGTATAAGTTAAGCTAATACACTGCTTTCGTTTAACAGCCTTTCTCATTTTCCTCCGTCTAGAGGGGAAATATCTCAGAAATGCTTTGAAGAAAATAATAGCTATTTATTTTTTGGTATAGCTATTTACTGCCAACAAGTAATGACTTTACCGTTACCTCGAGGTTCCGCATTTTACCGTCGAGGGCCCGCAGGGCCCGAGATGGTAAAATGCGGAACCGAGAGGTCGGTAAAGCATTACTTGGCGGTAGGTAAGTGGTTTTATTTCACGACACTCTGAAATTACTTCACCACGAGGGGCACAACAGGGTGACAAGGGGTACAACAAGAGAGGGGTTACAAAGGTTACAATACAAGTTGTTTTTCCTCCTTTTGTTGACTAAGAGCTGCCGCTGTCGCTGGCATTGCCACTGTCGCTGGCATTGCCACTGTCACCATCTCTAATCAGGCCTTCCCATACCTAGCGCGGCCGCTGGCTCCTTTTTTTCTGCTGCTTCGGTATTTTGAAGTCTTTTGGGGTGCTTGGGTAAGCTGACTAAGTTACCCTTACCCACAGAAGAGTTTTTTTTTTTTTAAATTCCACTTCCTTTTCGACTTGCTAAGGCCGTACCCACTAGGTGGGTTGGAAGTGTCTCGAGACGCTCACCCGGTTGCCCGAGTACTCATGACCGTATTGGTGTTCTCATTCCACAAGCTTTGCTGGTTGTTTGGCACTTTACACTTTTTTTTTTTTTTTTTGGCTACTGTGGGTGCCGGACCTCAGTATCCTTTTTTTTTTTTTTAGTATCACGTTATAGGGGTGGGGTAAAACTTGTTCAGGGGGGCTTTTTTATTTTCACTGCTGCGTCTGTCTCGTCGGCTGCTGTGGTGGGGGGTTGGTAGTGCTCTCTGTTTCTGCGAGAAACAGGATTGGGGATCAGGGATGGGATCTCGGGATTCTGAATGAATCTTTAGTGCCTCAGCCGCCTTCTGATTGGCTTGTAGTTACCCACAGAAACTGGGAACAAGGCCTAGCCAAAAGTGGGCAAATTGAAGTAGTCCAACTTGGAACTGAGCCGAGGCAAAAGTTGGCCAATAGAGCTGAACCTGGGGGGAAATAGCAAACTGAGAGGAAAAAGTAGCCCCACTGGGAACCGAACCGAGGCAAAAATTGGCCTACCGAGGCATATTATTTAACGGAAACCCCCTATTACTTCACGGAAAACAGGCCATTATTTCACCGTGAAGTAATGAGATTTAGCGTGAAGTAATGGGCCCCCCAGTGCGTGAAGTAATTTCTGACGAGTGAAATAAAAAATATAACAACTAGAAAAAGCAGGATAAATTGAAGACAAGAAAACACTTGGTACTCCCATTTTTTTTTTTTTTTCTTTTTTCCTTCAAACTATATCTATTTCTTGTCTTCTTTCATGCAGGGTAGTCAGCAGGGTAGTCAGCTGCTTGATGTGTTCTCTCTGTTGCTGGGCCGCACTTCTCGCAAGTGCGTTGCTTGTGGTTTTCCTTCAACTGTTTGTGGTGCCCGGACTTCAGCTCGCTACGAGGGTGCCGTCATCTATGGCTGTAGGGGTCTTGTCAGCATCCACACACTGATCAGTACTTCTTCTCTTGCCTCCTGAGCCCCTCCTACTTATAACAGTACACTCACCACCGTATCCTTAACCTCTCAAGCTCCTTGGGGAGGCGCAAGCTCTTGTTGGCTATGATTGAGTGAAGGGAGGTGCACCCTTCCAAGAACCTATCGCCGATGCTGGTCCTCTTGGAAAGCGGTTCGAGATAGACAACCTGGAGGGATGTGCACCCACTCAAGAAGAAATTGCCGATGCTGGTGATGTTGGAAAGCGGTGCGAGATCGACAGCCTGGAGGGAGGTGCACCCATACAAGAATTTAGAGCCGATGCTGGTGATGTCGGAAAGCGGTGCGAGATCGACAGCCTGGAGGGAGGTGCACCCATACAAGAAGTGACTGCCGATGGTGACAGACCCTGGCCCTGTCACGGTGGGCAATGAGTCGAGAGAGAAGCTGAGTGACCTCAGCCGATAAATAATTTTTTTGTTGAGGATAACTGCCAGGAAGAATTTAGCGATGTTGCCCCGCACGCCCTTCAGCACCACGTGTTCAAAGCCCAACACAATGGGGACGTACCTCTCATCCACATGAACCAGGGAAGCCCCTGTGAAGTCAATCACCAAGGACGGTGGACATTTCTTCAGCATAGCAAGCAACTGAAGCTCGTCGTGCTTCACCACCACCTGCATCTTTCCCATCTTTCCCATGAACCCATCCATGCCTTCTTCCCACTCCACAACGAGGCCCTTCCTCTTCACTTCTTCCTCTGAGGTGAGCTGGCTTCCATCCTTCAAGGCTGCAACGGGATGATGCTGATGTTGGTTCGGATCGTGGTGGTGGTGGTGGTGGTCGATGTTGTTGTTGTTCTTGTTGTTGGTGTGCTCAGGGAAGACCTTCACCCGTCCCTTGTCTTGGAAGACAGTCTCGCTGTCGGCATCCACGAACAGATCGAAGTCGCTGCTGAAGACCTCCACCCTGCGAACCCGTCCCAGCCCGTCCTTTGCGAAGGCTTTCTCTGCCGCCACCCGAACCTCCTCCACACCCGACCCCACAGCCACAAGAAGGGGCCTCCTCCTCTCCTCACCACCGAAGTCCGCGAAGGCCAGAAGCATCATCATCATCGTCGTCGTCATCGCAGGTGGAGTCGTCAGCACAGAAGTAGAGAGGGGGCTGTTTGGGAATTGAGGGGGATCGTAGTACTTCGTCGTCGTCGTCATCGCAGGTGGAGTCGTCAGCACAGACAGAACCTCAGAAGCGGTCGGGCGTTTCGAAGGGTCCTCGCAGAGGAGGCGCAGCAGCAGGGTCCCCACCGACTCCCCCACGAGCTTCGGGAGGCGTCTTTCCAGCTCACCCATCACAAGGACCCGGTTCATCTTCAGGTACTTCAGGAACCACCCCCTCAGCTTCTCATCCTCCAGAACGGCGAAGCACACGGTCACCCCGAGGGCCCACATGTCCACCTTGTTGGTGTACGGACCTACAAAGTCGGGTCCCATGAAGGCGGGGGTTCCCACAACGCTGTCGGCGGTCGCTCCAGAAAAACTATGGATCATGCTGCTGCTGCTGCTACCACTTGCACCAACAACAGCCCTCGACAGTCCCAGGTCAGCCAGAACGAACCTCGTCTTCCCTTCAGAGGTGTTGTTGTTGTTGTTGTTGTTGTTGTTGTTGTTGTTGTTGTTGCTGTTGCTGTCGTCCACCATGATGTTCTGAGGCTTCACGTCCCTGTGGATCCAACCCTTCCCGTGCAAGTAGGCCAGCGCCTCAGCCACCTCCCGCAAGAGCCTCACTGCCTTCTCTTGAGAGAGAGGTCCCTCCCTCTCCAGGAGCTTCTGCAGGTCCCCTCCAGTGTACAAGGGCATCACGATGTGGAGCTCCCACTGCGTCACCCCAGGAACCAGCTGCCCTGTCGTCCCGAAGTAGTCCACACACGGGACCACATTCCTGTGCTTCAGCTGCAGCATGTTCTCTACCTCCTTCACCCCCCTTGTGTAGTCCTCCTTCGTCGCCGCCTTCACAACCTTCATCGCGAACTCCTTCCCGTCAACCTCCCTCACAGCCATGTAAACAGACCCCTGGCCCCCTGACCCGAGGTGCTTCCCTTTCTTGTACTTCTCAAGGTTCTGCATTTTACGGTGTGTTCTTTTTTTATTATTATATTGTAAATCTCCACTGTGTGATGGATTTCTTCCCCCCCCCCCCCCCGTGTTGAGAGAATGAATAAAGCATAACATGGAAACGAGCAAATGCGAATTCGAAGAAAAGTAGAGAGGGGGCTGTTTGGGAATTGAGGGGGATCGTAGTACTTCGGAGTTACACATGATTGTAAAATCATTTATTTGAAAGATAATTTCATCATAAATATTTGTAACAAAAAGAAAGAAGAATGACTTTGGTTGCTTCATAAACCGCCTCTAGCGGATGTTGCTGCCCTTCTGTGCTGAAGGATGCATGGCTGTGGGAAGGGTGGACTGCGCTCTGGTAGGTTGTTGTGCTCTGTAGTCAGGCACGAAGGGGCCGGACCACTCTTTTCTCTGTGCAGTCGGTACTGCGCATTGCCTTTCAAGTATTTCGCCTGCTCCCATGAATGTTCATCTTCAAGTGCTTACGGAACCATCTTACTTCAGGCACTGTGTACTTGCTCCACAGCACAGGGCGCTACCATGTTGACCAGCAGTTTCTGCACAATTTCTGGCTGCGGTACCTTGCAGTCTTTCGGTATTCCGGGATCCCATGAAGGCTAAGGCATTGAGGCATATCTTTCTTCGGAAAATTCATCACCGTGGTACATCACTTCTTTTCGTATTCGCATTGCGTTTTCGTTTCTTCCATATCATGTTCGTCTTCTGTTCGTCCACACCCTCTTTTATTCCCTCGAGGGTTGGTCGTTCTCGGCACATCCGTCCTCTGCGGTATCTTTTGATGTACCATCATTCCTTTTGGTTGCTTGCCAACTGCTCTTAGCCATGTCCATCCTAGCTTCAGTGGTTGGAGTACATTGCGCTTTACGTTGCTAACCGGTCCTACGGCTCTTTTGCTGTGCACCTTCTTCAGCAACGCATACGAAAACAGAGAAAGTCAAAAAGGACCTTGTGTAGCGACGTGGGGTATATCGTTGTGGGCATCTCCGTCGACGGCAGCTGTTGCGGTGGTGGTTCCTGCTGTAAGCTAGTGTCAACGGTGGAGGGGGACTCTTTCCCTTGTCTGCGTCCATTCGGAGGAAAGAAGGGCTGTGCTTGCTCCCGTTTCCCTTTTTTTCAAAAAATGCATGGAAACGCGTTTCCATGCCAGCATAGCCCTGGGGGGGGCCACCGCCCCTTAAAAAGCTCGAAATTCGTGTTTTTCGGGAAACGCACCCCTGGGTAAATTATACCCGAAAATTCCACCCAGATGCTAAAAAAAACAACTTTCCGCCGCTATTTGGGGGTTTTTGTGGACTTCTATGTGACCTATTCACAATTTTGAGCGGGTGTGACAGAACCGGTACCTGCAGAATCCTGTATTGTGCACACATTTTTTTTTTTTTTAAATTCCACTTCCTTTTCGACTTGCTAAGGTCGCACCCACTAGGTGGGTTGGAAGTGTCTCGAGACGCTCACCCGGTTGCCCGGGTACTCATGACCGTACTACTGTCACAAATGTGCAAGATTTTTTTTGGCCTAATTTCGACCCCTTTGACCCCCCCCCCCCCCCCCCGTGTTGAGAGAATGAAAAAAGCATAACTTGGAAGGAAACATGGAAACGAGAAAACGCGAATTCGAAGAAAAGGAGAGAGGGGGCTGTTTGGGAATCCATCGAGGGGGGGCCACAAGTTCAACGGGAATGGGGAGGGATGTCAAGCATCTAGAATTTCGCGGGTCTCTTGCTGATTGAGAATGGGGATTAAGAGGTCATCCTACAGAAGGTGCGAAAATTTTTGCTCACATCTGATGTACTTACTCTTTATATTATGTTATCCCCACCACCTGAAAAAGAAAGAAAGAAAGAAAGAAAGAAAGTAGGGTGTCAGAGTTCAAAGGGGACTTCTTCGTCAGCTGTGTCCTCTATCCCTATCCCTATGGTAAACTTATCCTTTAAGACCCCTGGGAAATTGTCAAATCCTCCACTAAAAACGATGGTTCTCAGGCTTGTGCACCCTGACAAGAAGTTCCTAGGTTTGTGCACAACAACACAAAAGGATGAGCAACGACACCGACAAACCTGAGGCCAGTCAAGTTCATTGTTACTAGGTTTACGCACTCTTTCAAAAAGTGATGACCAGCGATGAGAACTTGACAGGCCATTGCACTGAAGTCGATGGTTTCTAGCTTTTCGCACTCCGACAAAACACGGTTACCAATAGAAGAAACATTGGGGAGGTGGAGAAGAACAGACGTCAGGTGCTCGCATTCCTCAAGAGTAACACAGCCTGTGGAGTCGGTGACAACGAGGAACCGAAGTCCGGAAGGAAGGTTTCCTGCACACAGGGACAGCCCTCCGCTGTAAGCCGCGTCCTTCTGAGTTCTCGCCCATTCAGATCCTTCAGTTTTACAGCTATTTTAGACCCCGCCTCCACATGGGCTTCACAACGAGACCGGTCTCCTGAACCTCCTTAGCATTGTTCCCGTCAAGGACCTCTCCCTCCCAAACCAGTTTGAACCTGCCTTCGAGTAAACCCGTAGTGCAAGCCGCCTTCTTGTATAAGTCCCCCACTGTTGCCTTCCCGACACTTCCACATCGTGGACCCCACCTCTTGTCTTCACGAACACTGTCATCTTGCTTATCCTTCCCAAGCCCTGTGTGGGTGTCTTGAAACCTCATCATATGTTTGGTGTCGGGGCGAGAAGGGGGGGCGAGGGGTAGAATATTCCGGTGGAAAAGAAGTTAGCGGGAAGACAAAAAGAGGAACTGGCCGTTGTTTGTACGTGCCGGGTAAAACCTGGAGAAGTTTGTATACCCGAAACACGTTGCCAACGTTCCTTTTGTTTAGACAAGTCAAAGACTCGTTCTTGCAAAAGAAGAAGGAAAAAAAGAGAAAAAAAAGAGGGGAAAAGAGAAAAAAAAGATGGCTCTTGTCCTTTCTTCTCAATCTATTGTTAGACGAAAAGGCCTTTTTATTATTGGTAATGCGAGAAGTGGAAGAGATGAAAAAAAAATAAAAAAAAAGAAAAAGATGAGATAAAGGAGGTTCCTGTCTTGGAACGTCCCCCTTGTCCCTACTTATCTACCCCTTTCTCCCTTCTGGGCCAAAAAAAAATAATTCTTTATGACTATATGTCTTTGTTGTTCGCACGAGCAAAAAAGATTTTTAAAAGCTGCGAAAGTTTTTTGCTCGGCACAAGTTGCATAAAGTTATAAAATCATTTTTTGAAAGATAAATATTTGTAACAAAAAAAAAAAAGAGAGAGAGAAGAAAAAAAGAGAAAAGCACCCACTGGGACTGAGGCATATCGCCCCACTGAGTGCGAGTGACACCCAACCAGAGGTCAGAGAACGAGAAGAGGGAGAATGGCCGGACTTTGGGCTCCTGACGCACATGGGTCTGCAAGCCTACCCTGGACCTACCCCCAAGGTTGTTCCTCTGACCACCATCGAGTTATCACGGGAAACAAACAGTCAAAGAAAAAAAAAAGATTTTGACGATAAAAATTAAAAAAAGAAGGAGGGGGTCTAGGAAATTTCCCATGACGCCCCACCCCCCTTTCGGTTTACGCTCATACCCGCAAGTGCTTAAGCTAAGATGGGAGGGAGGGGGCTTGGCTTCACCACTTTCTTCCAACCACCATATACATGCTTTGATAAAATCTGTATGCACGAAGCACGGAACAAAAAAAAAAAATACTTTTTGATAGCGAAGCGAAGTGTCCGCTCCACTCGCTTTGTTGTTGTTTGTCTCTTAATAAACTCACACCGCAAGGTAGAGAAAAAGAAATCGGTACTTTTTTTTTTTTTTTCTTTCTTTTCTACTGGGTATCTTTTGCTTTACAGTAGAAAAAAAAAAGAGAAAGAGAGAGAGAGAGAGAGAGAAAAAAAATAGATAGGTTATGTAATACCGTGGTTTCGTACTTAATATGGAACTTTTCTTTTTTCTTTTGGGGGGGGGGGGAAAGAAAAACTTTTTTTTCGTATGTAGAATTTTCTTTTCCCCATTCCATATTAAAAAATACAAAGCAAAAACGGTACAAAGTTCAGGGGAATTAATTATATAATAGTTCAGTAGGAGATGGAGTTACATGGGAGGGAGGGGGGAGAGGATCACAATATAAAACCGTCCACATTCATTTTATTTTCTTTTCTTTTCTTTTCTTTCTTTTCACTTTAATATTCCAACCCCATTGGGAGGTTTGTACTTAGCTCGCCACTCGCTCCATCAGGTAGACTGAATTGCGCCACTGCCCACCGCAGATCTGTGCGTTGTCGCCCTTGCAGGGCTGGTCGCAGGACTCCTCAGGGGACTTCTCTGTTGGAGCGCTGTGCCCACACCAGCATTGTGTCCGTGCCTGTAGGCCTGCGTACGTATACCCATTGTGCCTGCACACAGAAGTGCATTCCCCAATGTTATTCCCGCTGCTGGCGTAGGCAAGCAGGGGGAAGGTCGTGTGCCTTCTGTCCACGTAGCACCCTTCGTACCTTACAGCGTGTTCAATCTCAAGGTCCCCTTTCGCAGCGTACACACTGTGACGCCATCCGTCCCCGCAATTCTGTCTCACATCCCCGGCACAGGGCGCTGCACATGCTGACGACACCGTCCGCTCCGCACGGTCCACCACCTGCCCGCACCAGCACTCGTCGCCCCCTCTCAGCCCTGCGTACTTGTACCCCCTGTCGAGGCACATGTCCACACACGACACTGCCGTTGTCTCGCTGCCCCTCTCGATGAAGTCGAACTCTTCGCCGACCTTGAAGCACCCCACCAACGCAGGGAGCGTCCTCTCTGCAGCATCACCTTCAAGTGCAGTCCTGTTTTCCTCCGGGCTGTACCAGTCGTCGGGAGTGGTCATGTTGCCCTCGGGAACAGGTGTGCTGTCCTCAGGGACGTACGCCGTGGGAACAGGAGTGCTAGCAGTGGGAGCAGGAGTGCTAGCAGTGGGAACAGGAGTGCTAGCAGTGGGAGCAGGAGTGGTTATGCTGTACTCGGGAACAGTCATGTTTTCCTCAGGATTGTACCAATCATCAGGTGTGGTCACATTGCCTTCAGGAGTGGTCACATTGTCCTGTGGTGTGTACCAGTCATCAGGGGTTGTCATGTTGCTCTCAGGTCCAGTCATGTTGTCACTAGGGATGTACCAGTCGCTTGGAGCAGTGCCCTCAGGAACAGGTGTGGTGTCCTCAGGAGCAGGCATGCCGCCCTCAGGAACCGTTACGTTTTCCTCAGGGCTGTACCAGTCGTCGGGAGTGGTCATGTTGCCCTCGGGAACAGGTGTGCTGTCCTCAGGGACGTACGCCGTGGGAGCAGGAGTGCTAGCAGTGGGAGCAGGAGTGGTTATGCTGTACTCGGGAACAGTCATGTTTTCCTCAGGATTGTACCAATCATCAGGTGTGGTCACATTGCCTTCAGGAGTGGTCACATTGTCCTGTGGTGTGTACCAGTCATCAGGGGTTGTCATGTTGCTCTCAGGTCCAGTCATGTTGTCACTAGGGATGTACCAGTCGCTTGGAGCAGTGCCCTCAGGAACAGGTGTGGTGTCCTCAGGAGCAGGCATGCTGCCCTCAGGAACCGTTACGTTTTCCTCAGGGCTGTACCAGTCGTCGGGAGTGGTCATGTTGCCCTCGGGGATGGTGGGCAATGGGGTGCTGCCCTCACCGCCGCCCTCTGGATAGTGCCTACCGGTTTCTAGCAAGCTGCACAGCACACCCACTGCCAATGCGAGAAGCATGTTGGATGTGGTTGTTGTGGAAAAAATTCCTGTTGTGAAGGTCGGCCCAAGGCAAGGGCGAGAAAGAAAAAAAGAAATAACTCCACCGTACGCGTGTAACGAACCTGCTTATTTACTTCTTGTGGGTCGGTGTTGCTGCCTTTTGGTTGTGCAACAGGACTCCTCGGATCTCAGCCACCCCCATTGCATACCCGGCAAGGTAGTCAGGGTTTTTCCAATTCTGAACGTGGCGGTGTACGGGTGCAGGTTTAGCTGGCGCTGCATTTTTTTTTAGCACCGTGTTGTGCTTTGTTGCAGCTCCCATCTTTTTTTTTTCTTTCTTTTCTTATTTTTTCTCTTTTTTTTTTGGCTTTTCCAGCCCCCTCCTCCCCTCCCGCTGCCCCTCTGCTCCTGCTGGAGGCAGTATACATGAGACAGTAAATAACGAAAAGAAAAAGGGATACTTTTTTTTTTCTTTCTCCCTTATCCTCCTAAGGGGAAAAAAATGGAAAGTTGGTTAGGTGTTAGGGGGGGAAAAAAAAAGAAGAAGAATAAATTTTTTTAACCGTGTGCTAAAAAATGCAAAAATTAGATAAGTTAACAAACCGTCACAACCCTAACCCGGCCATGACGACCGGCCGAAACCACGTGTTTGCAGCCCCGTGGTGGTTCCTCTAAAAACGGTGAGAGACATGGAATGACGTGGAATAAGGGATGCGTGCTCTAATTGAATGCAGTATCACAGGTAAGCTGCTCTGCTGCCTCCAGTTCCTTTACGGCAACACTTCAACCCAGCGGTGTGGCAGCGTTAGGCAGGGGCCTGGAGGTTAGAGGGGGCCAACACGAGGTGACAAACATCAGAAAAGCAACTACAGGCCCAAAAGTCTTGCTGCCCCTAAAGAAAAAAAAATGGCAAAAAAATGGAACAAAAAAAAGGGGGGGGGCTCGTTCTTCCCTTCCTTACGTCCTAACTGGGCGGGGAAAAAAAAAAGAAGAAGAAAACCCGGTGACGGGAGGGGAAGGGGGGGGGGGGGGGGGGGGAAGTACACTCCCTCTATCTTTTTTTTTTCCCCCCTATATTTTACATTCCTTGCCCTACCCTTCGTTCTCGGTATCTTGCATGGATAATTCGATGGCTTTACGCAATGCAGCCTCCTCGTCCTCGTCCTCGTCGGGGTCTTGCCTGGCGGGGGTCATTGTCGCGTCTCCGTCCTTTGCGTCCTCCGCCATGGACACCCGGATAGCCTCTGCAAGCTCAGCGCTCATGTCCTCATCCTCCTCTGCATCTACCATCATGGACATCTTGATGGCTTCATCAAGCTCAGAGACTTCCTCGGGTTCCTCGGGGTCTGCCTGTGCCATGATGTCCTCAGAGGGTGGGGGGTAGCTAGTGCTAGCGGGGATGGGTATGATCTCGTGAAGGGTGTCCGTCAACGGAGGGTCAGCAAAACCTGCCATCTCGGGAGGGTGTAGCTGGGAGGCAAACCCGTACCTTGCACCTATGTTGAGGGACAGGGCGAGGCACAGCTGCCTGCTGTTCGGCGGCAGATTCGTGATCGCCGTGAAGCTGTTGTTAAACCTTGTTGACGTGCAGCAAGCTGCGTCCACCTCGTACTGCACGACAGCAGCCTTCTGCGATGTGTTCTCCAGTACACACGAGAGCCCCGCACCCTTCTCCTGCAGCGTGCGAACCACAACACCGGGCGACAAGACTTGCCGCTTACCTTTTATGCCCGTTACCAGCACCTCAGCATGTTCCCGCCAGCTGCCCTTCACCTCTTCCACGAGCACTCGCTTCTCTGAATAGATCGCTGCCGTAACCTTTCGCAGCCGCTTCTTGTCTGTCGCAGCCTGCATGAGCCCTACCGTGTGCGGGGTCACCTTGTACCGGTACCCTGCATGGAACACGATTTCCAAGCTTACCTGGTCGGAGATCTGCCGTTGCGCGTATTCCATGGCCACCCACTCCCCGCTTGCTGTCTGTCTCGAAACGGCGAACCCGATGTCCACGTTAGAGGTCACCGCCTTCAGAGAGGTTTCACGGGTGACGTGTTTTTCCTGCCACAGGATGACGTCTGCAAGGGTGCGGGTGTAGGCTGTGATGATAAAGGACGAGCCTGGTGAGAGCTCTGAGGGCAGCCAGCCTGTGGAGGTGGCGTGGTGCCACTTAGTGGGGTGGACTCTGCACACGTCGATGGATGCGAAGTATTTCCGCACGTCTGCGAAGTCCATCCAGAAGATCGACATCTCGTCGTACATCTTGACGTTCGAGCTGTTCACCACACCGAGCTGCAGCTTCAGGTCGCGGTTCCATCCCGACCAGTCCTTGCCCCATGTGCCGGACCAGGTTCGGGGGGCGCGCTCGCCCCACGGGTTTCTGCACTGAACCATTCTGTGCACTTTGCCGTTCACAGTGATCTCCTTAAGCTGCAGAACTCCATATGCATGCGGTGTCTGCAGGCCAAGCACCTCAACAAAGGTCTCGCGAGTCGAGCCGCAGGCTTCTGCAGAGCACGCCATCCCCATGATGTACCCTGCCTCGGACGCCGACAGCAGCTTCGACCACATCATGTCGTCGTCTGTCTCATCGTCGTCGTCATCAGACAGCTCGCCCAGCTCCACGTCCGGGTCCTTGCCCTGCATCAGGAGCTGCATCCTGTACGTCATGATCTTGTCGCGCCGTTCTTTCTTGCGCTGCTTTGTCTCTTCAGATATATGCATTGGCATGGTTTCGCAGGCGTACCCCGTCAGCAGCTGCAGTGCCTCGCCCATGGTCCCCCCCGAGAGCGCGCCGTACGACCCGAACAGCTTGGCACAAGCCTTTTCAACGAGGGGTGCCCACAGCGATTGCCGGCTGGTCTTTGCATAGCAGGGCAGCCCGCCACGTGCGTACCACACTGTGCTGCCGTCGATCTTCCCTTCCCACTGTTTCGTGCAAGGGAACGTGTCGTCGATCATCATGTTGCGCCAGGACCCCGAGTGGTGCAGCTGCACAAGGTACGCCCCCACAGGGTTGTACTCCTTGGTGAGCATGAGCTTCTCGATGAGCTGGGGCTTCGCTGCGACGCATGACAACGCACCGCCGAACCAGCAGTTCCCCAAGGCGCCTTGGTAGACGTCCTCGGGCCGTGCAGCCTCGCGGATGACCTTCCACGTCATGCCTGTTGTGTTGTTGGTGACGTCGTCTCGAAGGTAGTGCGTGCAGTTCCGTGAGGCGAGGGACTTCACGTCGTTGACGCCTTGCATGGAGAACATGAACTCGCACTCTTTGCACGTCACGCCGGGGCGGAGCCATATGCTAGGGCGGTTCACTATGTTGACCTTCTGAACATGTGTGGGACGGCAGGGGCAGACAGAACACTTCATTGACTCGACAGCGTTGTTTTGCTGTGCGGCTTCCTCGCGGGACGTGGGCGGGGCAGGCACGTCGGGGAGGGGGTTGGCGTGCCCACATGAGGAGCACAGCCAGCGTGTGGCATCGTTGGGGTCTTGGTAGATGCTCTTCGGGACAGGCGGGAACTGGGGATCGACATAAGGGTTCTCCGCCGAGTGGTACTGGTTGATGAGGTCCAGGGTGTCGCCGTCGATGTTGATGTTGTCGGAGTTAAAGCGCTCGAACTCCACCTCCTTCAGCTCGTCCTTGCCCCCTTGCCCTTCCTCTTCTTCCATAGACATCTGGATCGCCTTTGCGATCTCTTCGTCGTCCTCTGTCATGTCCTTTTCCACTGGTTCCTCCACCACCTCCCATGCACTATCGACACCACCCACCATCACCACCACCTTGTCACCTAGCGGCGGGTCCTCTTTCCTCACCACCTTCCCGTTCGCGATCAACTTCTTTCCCTCGAAGTCGATGCCTGCTTTCTCCATGGCTTTTCGGAGGGCCCACAGGCCTCCATCCTTCATTTCCAGTACATGAGACTGCTTCCCAGTCTTTACCTTCACCGTTATCATAAAAGATTTTTTTTGGGGGGGGGGAACGGGGGTGTGTCTCGTCTGTGATGGTGGAATGAAAAAATAGTAATATCGAGAATAGATGGGTTTTTCACGAACAAAAAAAAGGGGGAGGGGGTTGGAGGTGACAGGGGGGGGGGGGGGTTACAGGGAAAAACAAAAGAGGGTTTAACGATGGTGGCATTGTGTTTTAGATTTTCAGGGGGAAGGGGAGGAAGGGAAGAGAGGGCAATCATGCGTCCAAGATTGGGAATCAGACAATTTAAGACGTAGTTTTGTTTTTTCCTTTTTTTTTTTTTTTTTTTTCTCTCTTTGCATGAAGGGGGGATGAGCCGAAAAAGGTGGGTGGGGCGGGGGGGGAAGACAGAAGACAGGAGGGGGAAAAAAAAATACGTTTGTCAGAAGAAGAAGAAAAACACTTTCGGTGGCCCCTCTCTCCCCAAGATATCAAAAATAAAAGAAATCGAAAAAATAAAAAATAAAAACCATTCATTAACTTTCAACTTTTCTCCCCCGTTTTTTTTTTTTTTTTTTCCCAATTGTTGGCATTTATTAATCTCATATTCTCACCTCAATGCCCGGAGTATAAATAAAAAAAAAATCTCGCAAAAACAAAAAAAAAAAAAAAAAAAAACAAAAACAAAAAAAAAAAGAGCTAAGGGGGTGATATTGGGGGAAAAGAAGGGAGGGGGGGAAAAGACACTGTAAAAAAAAAAAAAAAAAAAACAAAAAAAAAAAAAAAAATCCTATTGCTGCTTGGAGGCCCTGCGCTGCACGGGTTTGGAAACAGGTTTCTTGGCAGCTGCCTTGGCGGAATCAGGGACAGAAGGACGCTTGGCGGGGGTCCTGGTGGCAGGAGGGGGGGAGGTGGCCCCGGGGGAGGTGGAACGTGCGGGGCTAACCTTCCCCGCTGCCTTCTTGGCGACAGGCTTCTTGGCAGGGGTGGATTTCGTCGAGGCATCCAGAGGCACGTCATGCCCTGCAGCCTTCCTCGCAGCCTTGAGCTGGGAACGCTTGTCTCTGTCGCCACCAGACTTCGCCGTCTTCTTCTCCGTCGCTTCAGTCACTTCGCTCTCCTCATCATCGTTGGCACCGAAGTTCGCCTTGGCAACCACATCTGACCTGCTCTCCATCAGCCTTTGCACAATGGACATCAGCCAGTTCTGGTTCTTGAGAGCCTCTTCCTTGCCATCCATCGGGGCTTTCTTCCACTTGGGTTCCAAGGTCGCATATTGGTCCATTGCGATGATCATGTACTTCAGCCCAAGATGAGCCTGCTTGAACAGCTTCGGTTCCATGTTCTTGATAGTGTCGGCGGGCAACAACCACTGCTGGCCGGCCTGGGGCAGGCGCTCCTGGTCCTCGTCGGTGCCGTGCCTGCGGATCTGCTCGGTGTGGGAGTCGCGCACTTTTGTGAGCCCGTTCGAGAACAGCTTCTGCGGGGAGTGGTTTGAAACAGCGTCCTTCTTCGCGCTCTTCTTGAACTCGGCGAACTTCCCTGTGATCTCCTTGCACTGGTTGATGGTGTCCATGTCGTACCTGCAACTGCACCCGTGGGCCTTAAGGTGCACCAGCAGGTCGTTCAGCTGCTCCTCTTGAGACTTCGAGCTGTCCACGGTGAAGGTGGACAGCAGTTCGTTCTTCAGACGGCTGTTCTCGGCAGTCAGGTCGTCGAGCTCCTTCTCGAGCTGGTAGATCTCGCGCTCGATGCCCTCCATCTCGGAGGTCACCTTCTTCTTCTCTTCCTCGATCATTTCGTCTGTGAAGGAACGGGACTCCGTCAGGAGCCTCTCGAGCTCCTTGATCTTCTCGTCGAGCTCCTGGATCTTGGCGTCCAGCTGGTCGGCCTTCTTCTTAGCAAGCCACTCGATGCACTTCTTCTTGTACGCCCTCCTAAGCCCGTTGTTGGACGACTCCATCAGCATCTGCGCCACGTCTGCCTTCCTCTGCGCGTTTTTCTTCTTCGTTACCCACCTTACTGCCTTTTGCAGGTACAGCAGCCTCAGACCGTTGTCGGAGGTTGATTTCAGAGCCCTCGCCACTTCTTCCTTCTTCGCCACGATCTTCTCCTTCCTGTAGAAGTCGATGAGCTTCTGGTAGTAGATCGTGAGGAGACCCTTCCTTGAGTGCGCGAGCATCCCCGTGGCGATGGTCTCCCTCTTCTTGTTCTGGAGGCACTTGAAGTACCACCTGATGCACTTTGTGTGGTAGACGCCCCTCAGCCCCTTGGCGGTGTTCGAGAACATGACATTGGCGAGGTCCTGTCTCTTGTTCTCCCCGTCGATGCGGTTCGTGTACTCGAGCAGCTTCCTGTAGTACACCACCTGCATGCCCTTCTTGGTGTTGCTTAGAATGGTCTCAGCGAACTTCAACCTCCTGGTCCTCTCTCTCTCAACGCTGGCGAACTTTCGCAGCTTTTTGAAGTAGATCTTCACGAACCCCTGTGTGGTGGTGGCGTACAGGGTGTCGGCAAGAGCCTTGCGCCTGGAGTAGGCTTGGTGGGAGGAGAGCCACTCCATGAGCTTCAAGAAGTAGTGGGTCTTCAGCGTGACGAGCGAGGCGTCTGAGAGGGCCTTGATGATCCTCTTCTTCCTGTCCTTGTCAATCTTCTCGAGCTTGTCGCTCAGAGTCGCCTTGCGCTGCATCTCGCTGGAGTTGTCCAACATCTTCCTCCTCATGGCGGTGATGAGCTCGATGAGTTCCTGCTCCCTGGCCGTGAAGCCCTCGTCGTGGTTCCAGTCGGTCTCGGAAGACGCGGAGTCGGACTCCGTGTACAGCAGCTTCACCAGTCCCTCCGAAAGATGCCACGACACGTGCCCGTCGGCAGCACCTTGCACAGCGCTCATGTTGTTCACGAAGGCACCACGGTGCTCGTTCAGCTCGCACACCTGCCAGTGGTCGGAACCGTCGGTAGGGCCGCCTGCCCTCCACACCCTGATGACACCGTCCACACCACCGGACCACACAGTGTTGTTGGCAACAACCAAGCACAACTGAGCCAGCGGCTGTGTGTGCTGCGACTTGGGAACCGCCGGGAACAGGGTGGTGATGGGGGTACCCTCGCTGGAGTCCCACACTTGCACAAGGCCGTCGGCGGTCGCGGAGAACAGGTGCGACTTGTACGCAGCAAGGGCACGGACAGAGCCCCTCATGGTGATGGGGAAACCAGCACGAGTTGCCCTCTCTTTCCCCGCCTTGATGTCGAGGCACCTGATGGTGTTGTCGTCACCACCGGAGTACAAGAACCCGCCGTACTTGCCGAGCTCGTCACGCTTGTGGTACGACATGCAGCGCACGGCGTTCTGGTGGCCGGGGAAGATGTCCATGGCACGGAAGACGGTGCGGGTGTAATCCCAGCCCCAGACGTAGATCTGCCAATCTCTGCCACCAGAGAAGATCAGGTCCTGAGACTGGTGGGTGTCCGTGACGACCTCAAGGCAGGTGATGGCACCGGTGTGCTTCCTGACCTCACTGACAAGCTCGAAGTCTGCCTCGCCGGACTTGTTGACGGTCTTCACGGTGAGGGCGCAGTCGATGCCCTCACAGTTAGAACGGACGTCGTCTGAGGTCCTCGTGGGCTGGCCTTGGACGTGGGTGACCCTCATGCCCTCGGCGAAGCCAGCAAGGTCGGCGGCAGAGCCAGGCTTGACCTTTGCGATGACGTTGGTGTCACCGTCGAAGATGAGCGGGCAGCGGCCAGCGTCACATGTGATGAGAAGGACAGCATCCGCCACCTCCCTGTACACCCTGATGTACCCGTCACTCATACCGGAGTACATGCAGTTGTCGTGGTAAAGCAGTGCGGACACGAACACGCCCTTCTTCTTCTCAAGGGTGCAGGTGGCCTCGCCGGTGGTAGCCTTCCTCACCGTGAGGTAGCCGTCCTGCTCTGCGGTCCACACCCTCAGCTTGTCCAGAGGCTGCCTCCCGTCGAACATTTCCAGGCACCTGATCTTGCTCTCGAACTGCCCCTGGTTCACAATGCCTGCCTTCTCCGGCTGGACGAGCCCAAACCTCTTCCTCGACGGAGAGTGGTGCGACTGCTGCATCACCTTCACATCGGTCACCTGCGAGAGGTACGCCATGTTGATTTCCTAGCTCTCTGTTGGTGTGCAGGGTGGATGGGGTGAAGCAAAAATAAAATAAATAAAGGTGGATTCGTGGTAAAAGAAAAAAGAGTAGGGTGAAATGGGGGGGGGGGGGGGGGGAGACAAAATCTACTAAGATTGGGCACCTAAAGATACCTTTTTCAAAGAAAAAAAAAAGGGGGGAAAGGGAAAAAGGGGAATCTAACCTAATTACCGATTATGAAAAAAAAACGAAAGGAAGTGTTTTCTATCCCCCCCCCCCGCCCCCCACATGAACAGAACACGTGCATGCATGAATGGACCAATGAGATTCCTTCTGTCCCTACCTACTATCTGGCGAGTCAAGGGAACGGACTTGAAACTGTCAGCGGGGAAAGAAGACCCTCCAAAAAAAACTTTAAAAAAAGGTCGTCTCCTTGAAACAAATTATGATAGCCAGTCCTCCAATCCCCCCCCCCCCCCCCCCGTTTAAATCAAAGCAAGTAGGTTAGGCCTAGAGGCCCTGCCTATTTCTTCTTCTCGCTCTTTTCTTCACGTTGCCTCTTTCTTTCTGCGGCGAGGGAGAAGAAAAAAAAAGAAACAAAGATGCTAAATATGTGGTTGGGGGGGAGGGGGAACTGAAAATCTTAAAAAAAAAAAAAAAAAAAAAAAAAAAAAAAAAAAAAAAAAAAGGGAAAAAGAAAACACAAAAATCAAGGGGAGAAACCGTGAGAGTACAATAAATGGTGGGGGAGGGGAGGGGATACAACAAAACAAAACAAAGCCACATCACGCAGTGCTGCCCACGGGGCCCGTGACGTCGGTGATGAAAAAATTACTCGGGTGGTGGACCTTGTCGGCGTCAGTGGGAGCAGAGCGCGCAAGGGACATGACAAGCCCGGGTGTGCGCTTTGGTGAGGCGGTGAGGATAGCTGGAGTAGGGACGGTAGCGGTAGTAGCAGCGGAAGAAGGCGGCGAAGGAGAGGGAGATACCGAAGCAGTCGCTGCCCTATGAGGTACGACCGGTGGAACGTGGATGTGTGACACGGCCTGCGAAACAGCAGGCTTTGGAGGCAGGCCTCCACCTCCATACTGCCTTACCCCTGCCGACCCCACCCCACTGCTTACTCCCAGTGCCAGAGAAGACGAGAAGCGACTGCTTTTCGTGTGGTACTCGATGCATGCGTTTGCCTCTTTCAGTTTTTCCTGCAGCGTGTCCCTCTCAGCTGTGATGTTCTGCAGTTCCTTCTGCATCTCCAACCCTTCCCTCATTGCTTTGTTCAGTTCCTCCTTTCCTTGCCCCGAACTCGATTTGGCTTCGCCCAGCTCCCTCGTCCTCTCTGCGAGATCCTCCATCAGCCCCTCTCGTCTCTGCTTCGACTCCTTCAGCTTCGCGTGCATCGTCCGTATGACGTGGTGCGCCTTTTTAAGCTCATCATTCCGCTCCTCCAGCGTCTTCATTGTCGTCTCTGTCTGCACGCGCCACGACCCCATCTCCGCCTTCGCCGCCTCCAGGTTTTGCAACGTGTTTTTGTTGTTCTCCTTTTCAACGGCTTGCAGCTGTGTTAGACTCTTCACCTTCTCTTCCAGCTCGACCCCCTTCAGCATCTTCTGCTGTAGCTCCTTGTGGTCTGATTGCAGGTTGCTCTCCGTGTTCTCCAACTGCTCCTGAAGCCCCTCTGCTCTCTTCCTCGTTGTCTCCAAGTCCCTGGTCAATTCTGTGTTGGTTGCGCTTAAGTCTTTGTTCTTCAGCTCTGTTGCCTGCAGGCCTGTCTCTAGCTTTGCGGCCTGCTGCGTC
This sequence comes from Diplonema japonicum, assembly GCA_964019335.1. NCBI lineage: Eukaryota > Euglenozoa > Diplonemea > Diplonemida > Diplonemidae > Diplonema > Diplonema japonicum. Next base: position 246,708 of record OZ025754.1, read on the forward strand.
TTATTTGCTAACTCGGCTTTCAGCTCCTCGACCTCTCGCGTGAACTTCTCGGTCAGCTCCCTGACCTGCGTCTCGTGCTTGTGCGTCAGTGTGTTGGTCTCCGTCACGTGGGACCTCAGCGTGTCCTGTTCCTTCTTCTCGTGCTCCAGCAATAGCTCGGATGTTGTTTTGGTATAGGTGGCCTCGTGGTGCTCTCTTTCGTGCCGCAGGGAGTTCGTCATCTCCGTCAGCGCGTCTGTGCGGTCCTCAAGGAGGCGCTTGGTGCTGTCGAGCTCTGCGGTGGTTGCGGTCAGCTCTCTGTCCAGCTTGGCAGCACGTGCAGCAAGGAACTGCTTCTGCCCTGCATCGCTCTCGTGCGTGACACTGAAACCCAGCACCTCACTGTCTCGGTACTTGTCGGACTTGCAGAAGGAGAACCGTCCTGTCGGCTGCGAGGGTGACACGCTAATGGCGAGCCTGCAGGACCTGGAGAAGACACCATCAGACACGTCGTCAATGGTGACGAGGGTCTTGCTCGAAATAGGTTGATGCTGCCTCTCGCGGAGAAGGTTCACAAGCACAGAAGGAAGCTTCACGAAGTCAAAGCGCAGCCCGTTCGTCTCCCTGAACAGCGAGTAGTCGTCCTCAGTTATGGTGGCCGTGTACAGTAAGAAGGGGTCTGAAGGCGACGTCACACGCACGTGCACCTGGCGCTTCACGCTCTGCGTGCTTGCCGGCGGGGGTGCCTGTGTCGTGGGGACCGACATCGTCTCCACTGCTACAAGAGGGAAGCTCCCACCAGCCATCACAGCCACCACAAACACTTCAGTGTTTCCCTCCTTCCCTTCCCGCTGCACGACCACAGGCACCTGTCCCTCGAACAGCGTCGACACGTCATCGCCGTTCAGAGCCACGGGCACCCTCTCTGGCTCGCGGTCCCGTCTCCCACTGCACTGCTCCGTCTGCTGATACCACATGTTTCCACCTTGGTAGAGAAGTTGTCGGGGGGGGAAGGGTCACAAAAAGGAAACAATAAAAAAAAAGAAAAAAAAAACTGACTATTTTGTTTAGAAGAATAACGGTGTAAAAAAAAAAATTAAAAAAAAAAGAAAAATATCTAAAGAGGCTGCACAGGGTCGGGAACGGGTACCTTGCAAGGAGTGCCGAGGGATGAGAAGCATCGGGCTTGCACGGCAGCCCGCACTGCATCGCCATATGGGTGCATGCGTGTGTCGGGGATGGTGGTCATGGTGTGCCAATCCAAGTAGACCTGTCTGGCTTGAGGTGCTGTGGGGGAGACCTCACGGCGGCGGCGGTGCGAGTCAAGTGTGAAATCACGTTGCTGCATATGCGCTACGAAGTACGACGGGCGGCAGCACGGAGAGGGGGCAACCTTCTTCATGTAAGTCCCCGCAAGAGCGTCCGACCTGCACCCGCAACACATGGGCAGCGTGTGCACAAAATGCGACCGCACCTTCACCGCAGGCTTCTTCACGCACCTTGCAAGCCCTGCCGCCTTTGAATTGCTGCAGAAGCTTCCTGAAAACCTTGTTTCCCTGAGGTACAACGTGCCGTTAGCGAAGCTGGTGGGAGGGGTTGCGCCGTACCCCATGTACCTCACGCAAAGGGTGAGCTCGTCCTTGTGGCGGAGCTCAGCAGAAAGCATCTCCGGTATGGTTTTGTAGAGGCCGGGGAAGAGGTACTCGTCCAGATCGGTGTGCAGCACGATGTCAGAGTTGTTGAGCCGCTCGCGGAAGCAGCGCGCAATGGAACGCTTTTCAAAAGAAACGTGGTTCCCGCCTGCAGCCATCCACTCTTCAGACATAACAGACTCGGTAGGCTCGACCCATACACGGTCTGGGGATATGGGTCGCAGGGCAGCCTCCAGCCGTGTTCTCTGCTCCTTGTTGATAGGGTATATGTTGATGCGTGCCACGCCCAGCAGCAGGTGGTACACCGCCCATTCCTTCACAAAGAACTCTTCATTGGCTGCGATAGTGCTGCACATAACTACCACGGGAGTGTTCTCGATGCCTGCCTGTAAGCCGCCTCCTCCCACGTACCGCTCGCTGCCCCGTGTCCATGTCGTGTTTTTCGGTGGGCAAAACGGCAGCTCTGTCCACCTCCGTCCGAACTCGATGTAAGTGTCATAGTAACTACCCTTAAGCCGTTGTGCTGAAAGGGGGACGTTGCCTATCTTCTTGAAACAGCTAGCCTGGTCCTTCACCCCGATGTTGTTGAAACGCTGCGGCTGCGATGGCACGACAGAGGCCGCAGTGGGAACAGGAAGAGCGGGGGCTTCGTGTAAAGAACTGAAGCTCTCCGCCTCTTCCTCGTGGCAGTAGATCACCATGAAGAACAGAACCAGTCCAAACCCACACAGAAGCGCCTGCCGTAACATGTGCCACCACCTTGGTACCCTCCCCCGCTTGATGAAAGGTAAGGCTTAGGGGTGAATAAGCAAAGGAGAAGGAAAAGGAAAAGGGAAAGCAGAATATAAAAAAGGGGACGAGGGAAAAGGGGGCGGAAACGTGAGTTTTTTTCTTACACGAGGGGGACTCCCCCCTCCCATTCATGTTTTCTTTTAAATCTACACACTCGAAGAGAAAAAAAAAGAAAGAAGAAAAAAAGAGAAAAAAAAGAGAGAGAAAAATAAATAAAAAAAAAGATTTACCTGCTGTCGACCTCTTCCGACCCCCAACACCCTTTTCTCGTTCTCGTAGTGGAAATGGGAAAAATGAACCGTGAAGGCAAAACGAAATAACGAGAAAAGGGGGGAGGGGGGACGGTTTTTCTACAGGTAGGCTACTACAGGTACGCGGGCATGGTGGGGAGGGGTGTTCCTCTGCATCTGCTGATGTTGCTGGTCAAAGCTTTTTGCGCTTCGATGTCCGCACGCAGACCCTGAATGGCGAGGAGGAGGGTTTCCTTTTGGCAGTTCAAAGACTTGGTCTCAGCGTGTAGAGCAGCAAAAGTGCTGTCGTTGTCATGTGCCTTAATGGTGATGGTGGTAGCGAGCTTCTCTCGGGTGGCAGCAAGCTTTTTATCCCGCTTCTGGTTTTCCTCGTTTGTGCGTGCGGTCTTGTCCATGTTACACTGGTACAAGTCTGCCGACGAGACGACCACCTTGTGGAACTTCTCACATGATGCGCGCACTGCCTGCATCTCCTTATCCCTCGTGTCTTTCTCGATCTTCCTCAGTTTGCTCTCCCTCTCCTTCTCCGCCTTCCCGACCGTTTGCATCACCTCCGCCGACTGCTCATCCACACGGCTTATAAACTTCATAACCTCCTTCAACTCCGGCAGCTTCTTCTGAAGCCCCTCCACAGCCTGGTGCAGCTGCTTCGCCATCTGGTCGTCCCTCGGCCTCTTCGACATTTTTTTTTTCTTTCTCTTCTAAAAAAACTTTTAAAAGATGCAAAAGGGGGGAGGGGTACAAAAAAAATACAGGTCGTGCTGGGTCAGCGCTGCGAGGGCGATAAGGAGTGGGAAGGCGCGATGGGCAGGACTCATATCAGTGCAGCCACTTCTGTAGATCTATGAATGACAAGGAGGCAATGTTGAAGCCATGCGGACCTTCACATACATCGCTTCGAACAGGGATCGCCGCCACAGAAGCTCCTGCTCGAGGACCAGGAAATTAAGAAAAAGAAGAAAAAAAACAATACATCAAACGTCTAGTTGTAGTGTCGGGGGGGGCTTCTTATATCAATAGGTGACGAGTTATAGCCGGAGGGCTTTCTCGGGTCAGGGAGGTCCTTCATTGGGAGCAAAGCATAGTCGGCCCGTGGGGGGTGCCGTGAAGCAGGAGACTTAGGCCGTGGCCGACGGGAAGAGGAGTAGGCACGCTGCTTCTTCCTTGATTCCTCGAGGTTGGGGTCGTGATGCTTCACAACATGCAGATCATGAGAGGGAAGGAGGTCCATGGCACAGTTCCTGGAGCGGCTGGAGTGCAGGGTGCGCTCGGGCTTCGCAGGACAGTCCGCATCCCCCTTCAGCGAGTCTACCATTCTAACAGGCTTGGTCCTCACAGGCGAAGCGTACCGCATGGGCGGCTGCCCACCCATCACACGCTTTCTCAATGCGAGGTTCTTTCGCATGGATTCCACTTTCCGGCCGTCACTCGCCAGCGTTCCCTTGGAAAAGTCTTGCTTTTTTGCAACTTTCTTTTCGCTCTTCTTCTTTACGGGCGAGGCTCTCCTTCTTCCCAGCGAGGTCGTTCGAGGGGGGACAGGGAGCACCCCGTCGGAAGGGTGGTACCGGTGTTCAGGCGAATGAACTGTTGACATTGAGGTCGGTGTCGGCGGCTCGAGGTCGAGCACCTGGAACGCAGGGCTGGGCGCACGAGGGGGCGGGACAGGGAGGGACCTTTCCTCCACGCCGGCCCAGTCCAGCTCGGAGAAGAAAGCGAAGCTTTTTAGCTTCTGAAGAGAGAAGCCTTCAGTGGCGTCAACATCGAGCGTGAGCATGGCTTCGAGGACCTCGCAGCAAGCGGATGACACAAACGGCGGCAGCACCAGCCTGGCCACGCCATCGGGGTTAGTCAACGCCCACCTGGGGTGCTCACCGAATACAAGGAAGTACAAGATCCCGGCCAGGCCCCACCAGTCGGACGGCCTGCGGTGATACATTTCAATAGAAGGGTCCAGACGCCGCATGGGTGTCCAGACAGTGGAGATCCCGAGCCCTGTCAGAACGGCAGTGCCATCGGAGGCGACACGGATCTTCTGCGGGTGCATAGCGTGCGTGGGTGCCATGTTGATGCTTTCTATGTAGTTAATAGCGATGGCAAGCTGCGCGACCTGGTGGCGTGCACGGTCCTCGCCGACATTGCCAGCCAAGGGGTCCGGCAGCCACTCGGAGACAACCCAACTTTGCACCATTCCAAGCTTGTTCTCTGTGGAGGTCTGGAAGACTACTGTGTTGATGAAGGGGCAGCCAGACGTCACGTGGATCGTGTTGTTCAGCAGGGCATGTTCCGTTGCTAGGTACCGTGTGATGATGAGCCGTGCTGCAACGGGGTGTCGGTAGCCCTTCAGCGTGCACATCCGGATCGAACCAAATGAGCACAGTGCAGGCCTCGTGTCGTGCGAGAACTGCAGATCGGACAGCGTGTGCTCTTCGTCGCTCTCTGTTAGATTTGTCACAGTGTTCAGCACGAACTTCTCTGTCTCTCTTGCAGGTTTCACTATGAAGGTCTCTTCGCTCTCGTCGTCTTCAGCTGCTGCAGCGATGCATCGAACCCACTCACTAGGCGAGGCAGTGTGGAGCACAACTATCCTTCTGCCCTCCAGCACCATACGCATTGCCAGCCCGGGGTCCTCGTCTGCATCATCCAAGTGTATGAGATCCCCCGGGTACCCCATCTCTTCTTCTTCTGTCTTCCCTGCGAAGTGCACCAGCACCCTCCCGTACAGCTCGAACCACCTTTCCTTGTACACCACCGCGGACTCGGGCCGCATTCCCACTAAGTTCGTCTCCATCTTCATCCACCCTTGCATCAGCGGCATAGGCCTCGCCGGCTCCATCTTGGCAGGCCTGGCATGGTGATGCTTAATTGAAAAAGCCTAAGCTTCGCCTCTTTGTCTTCTTTTATTCTTAACATAAATTAACAGTACGAAGGCGACGCAGGGCGTATGGGGGGACGAGGAGGAGGAGCGGGAAAGGGGAAAGAAAAGGTGCGGTTTTTGCACTAGATGCAGAAGAAGGGAGAGAGAAAAAAAAGAAAGGGATAATAAATAACAATTAACCCCCTTACCGCTCCGCCTAAAAAGTAGTAAGAAACACGTCTAAAAATATTTCAAAAAAAAAATAATGGGGAGGGGAGTGAGAAATTCCAAAATAACAAGTTTTTTCCCCCTCTATTCATTTTCCGCCGTCACTGGGTTTGGTTCGAAACTTCATTTACCAGTAATGACAAACGAGGAAAAAAAAAGGGGGGAGGGGAAAAAGAACGAAAACGAAAAAAAAAAGGGGTAAAACAGATCTACTATTTTGTTGACAATAGGTTAAGGGGATATATATATTTATTTTTCAAAAGCCTCAGGTTGAAACAACACCACTACCTGCACCACCACGATGGCCGAGCTGGTAGTCCGACATGCCTGTGGGGACGTGCCGTGTGGGCTCTTCACTTGTGTCAGAGTCGCTGCTGTTTTCACGGGGCACAGGTGCAGGGGCAGTAGTAGGGGTGGGGCCCGCAGAGTGCGACTGCGCAACCACCGGAGGGGCAGCTGTTCCCGCAAGCCCCGGTGCTGGCACGGGCACCTTTTCAGACAAAAGGCTGGTAACAAAGATGGTGAGGTACCTCAGTTTTCCTTCATCAGAAGTCCCGAAAAGTGCCTCTGCGTACTGCTTTGCAATGCGCTCCCACGTGCCCTTCGCCGGGACGGGGGCAAGTGCATCACACAGATGGTTGCACACCAGCCGGGCTGCGATAACATTGGCTTCCGAGAGGTGCTTTTCCCACCCAGCACGCTTCACAACCCCCTTTTGCTTCACAACCTTTTTGCACACGTACTGCGGCATGATGCCCACACCATTGTAATACTTGCACAGCTCCATCAGCGCAGCCGCATGCTTCTCGTTAAGCCGTTCCGGTCCCAGGCGTGGGTTCCCTTCACATATGTTTTGAAGGACGTCGCGCTTCTCGACTGATGACACCGCCACCCCGTTGGGCCCTAGGAAGTTGTAGCACCAAACGCCGTCTAAGTTCAGCTGTGTGTTCAAGCTCTCCGTCAGCGTCCTCACACAGCGCAGGCACGCGTCCTCGCCCAGCTTCAGCACGTACTTCCCGTCTATCGTGTTCGCTTCCTTCTGCGGCTTCGCTTGCTTCTCCTTGCTGAACAGCCTGCTCTTCCAGCTCTTCTTCGCCCCCTTCTCGTCCTGCTGCGTCGGCGGATCGTCTTCGCTGGAGTCCGTGTCGCGTTCCTCGTGTTTCGATTTTTTCTTCTCCTTCTTACCCTTCTTTTGTTGCGGTGCCGGCGGTGCATCTGGCTCGCCCTGCGCTGGTGTGGGTGAATCGCTGTCGCCTGCTTTGTTTTTCGCCCTGGCAGGCAGCAGTCTCTTGAAAAAACCCTTCTTCTTCGCAGCAGGCGCAGTGGCAGGGGCTGTGCTCAGTTCAGGAACAAGCTGCAAGCTCTCTTGCGGTGGGATCTCGGGCTGGGTGTGGCGTAAAGGGAGGCTAGACGGGGCAAGGACAGGGGCCGGGCTCGGGTTGGGCCTTGGGAGGGGCTTGACCTGCGGAGTGGGGGACGGGGTGCGCTGCCGTGTCGAAGCCAGTGTTTGAGAAGGTGCTTGAGCCGGCGCCTGAGGGGGTGTTGAGTACTGCCGTTGTTGCGAGACCTCCAGCGCCCCCTGTGCGCGCTGCACCTCATCCTTCAACGCCGCTATGTTGCTGTCCGACGTTATCTTCTGATATTGAAGCTGCTCCTCCAGCATCTTCACCTTGGTCGAGTGACTGATAATCGCCTCCTGTGCAGCACCAGCTGCGGCTGCCTTAATCTCGTTTTTATGGATCACGGTGGTCTGGATGTCCTTCTCATCCTTCAGCAGCATCTTGAAGTCGTTGATAAGCTGCTCGTGCTGCCCCTTCATGGTCTGGTACTGCTGGGCTACCTCGGCAGTTATGTAACTAAGATGGTGCCCACCTTGCGCTTCGTACGGCATCTGCGTGTACCCATACGAGGCCAGCATGTTCTCGTAGGCGAGCTGCCGTACTATTTCCTCGTACTCGCCGCGCAGCTTGTCTTGGTGCCGCCTTTCGTCACGATGATCCCTTCTGGACCGCATGTGTGAGGTGGAGGCCTTCCGACGGCGACGGTTCGATGTTTTCTTGTGGGACGCAAGATTCCGGTGTTTAGAAGCAGGCCTGTGTCTCTCGGGATCTGAAGAAGAAGAGGAAGATGTATCTGAGAGAGGGGAGGCAGAGGCTGATAAAGGGGACGACGACAAGGAGGACACGTCCGCATCGCTGTCGCTGGCGTTGAGATCGCGCAGCAGCCTGAGGCCTTCGGCAACGCTCTCGCTCCTCGTGCGGCTGCTATTCACCCCGAGCATCTCGAGGAGGGTGGAATCACGGTCAGCGTGCACCTTTGAGTAACTATTATGACCCTGTCGTTCTGTTGGTGCTGTGGGATAACTAGTCCGGGGGGCGGGGGTGGGGACGAGACCGGAACCCAAAACACTCCCGAAGGTGCGTCTCTGCACAGGGTACGTGGCGGCAGTGTGGCGGTCGGGAGCCGAGCTGATCCTGACCGTAGCCCTTTCAGGCGTGTTCCCAAATAAGTTTGAATAACTAGTGCTCTTGCTGCTGTCCGTCACATCAAATGACTTGTCCCCTTCTTCGCAGCTGAACTCCTGCTCCGACCCGGGCACCGTAGGGCAGGGGGAGTACGGGCTGATCTGCTGCGCCGTCATCCCAAGCACTTCAGCCACCTTACTGGCGTCATAGCTCATCTGGACACCACCCGCCTGTTGCATTGTATTTGGCCAAGGATTAGAAAATCTGTAAATGTTGAATAAGAAGAAGGGAGGGAATGGATGGGAGGGAAGTCAGACATAGGGTCTTTTCTCTTCATATTCATTCTAGAGGGAACCAGACTAGGGAAGGGGGGGGGGGGGGGGAGGAGAAAAAGGCCATCAAAAAATAATCAATTTCTTAACGTCAAGACACCACACGGCCAACCGCAGTCGGCTCCAAAGTACACGGGAGTTGTAGTCAGGCAACACATTCTTTCTTACCAATCGAATTCATCCTTTGCAAGGGTAGTGTACTATCTCAGCTTTTTAGACCTCTATAAGCGCCACAGGTGAGAATACTATTCCTGTTCAGCCCGCTCATCCCTCTCTTTTTGTTCTCAAGCTCTCTCTGATAATGATACCTCTGCCTTCCTTTTCTTTTTTCAGTTCTGGACCAACTGTACTGCTAAAGGGAAGGAGGGAGGGGGACGAAAATACATAAACGCACTCCGATTTACCGGAAAGGGGGAGGGGGAAGGGAAAAAAAAGGGGGGAAGACAGACGGGAGGAAAGAAATAAATGTTTCCACTCGAGTGGCACTGCACAAATTAAAATATCTCATTAAGGCTTGTGAAAGACAAGAAGAAACGTAGGAGGAAAAAAAAGGAAGAAGAAGAGAGGAACTATCCATTAATGTAGGTTTCCCTTTTTTTAAAACTCCTCAAAGTCCCACCTCCCCTCCCCCTTTTTATTTTCTTCTCACAAAATAGCAATTCAAAACAGGTCCACCTAAGGGCCTCTGGAATCACCATTTAGTGAAAAACAAATCAAAAAAAAAAAAGAAAAAACTTAATTAGCTGCCCTCTCACATTTCCATGTCTGGCATGTCAAAATCGGCGAATTGGTACGGGGTACCAGACACATCCTCACTGCCGCCCATACGCCTGGCTTCCTCAAAGGACGGAAAAGGGGCAGGTCTAGCAAGCCACTCCCGGTGCTTTGAGTACATATACTTGGAACGGTACCATGGGACGATGGTGGGAGGCGACCCTGCAGGGATAACCTCGGGGAGGGAAAGGAATGAGATCCATAAGTACGCACGGGGCTCTGGGTACGTAGACGGCCCCCCACGGTGCACAATGTTGGAGTGCATGACTAACATATCACCAGCCTTGAGCAGGGCAAGCTTTGCATGGTGGCCATCTCTCTCCATCAGATGGTCTTCGCAACCTTTGCTGCAGTATGTGTCATGAAAGTCTTTTGTATGTGAAGACAGGAAGATCTCGGTGGGGCCCATTTCGACAGTGATGTCCTGCAGAGCAAGCAGGATGGAGTACATTTTGGAAGAATCTTCAATGTCGTAGTGAAAATCTGCATGCGTGCGCTGTCTGGTGGCACCGTTGAGGTTCACCAAGCTGCATAGTTCGTAGAGTACGGAGTCCCCTCCCATGAGCGTGCTGAAGACTTTCTCGACCTTCCCCAAGGCTTTCCTTGTAGTGTTCAGAACTGGGAGCAGAAGAGGGAGTTGTACGTTGTGGTGAGTCACGCCTTCCTCTGGGAGGCCCTCTACTACGAAATCGTAGAGCTGTTTCACTTCATCCTTTCCGGCCACCCCGTCTACCCTTGCTACGCCTGCTTCTGCGATCTCCTGAAGGATCCTCTCGTCCCCGTCCACCCCTTCCCCAAATCCCTCCATCTTCCCTGTGTTCCCCACGTCCACAGCACCCGCCACCATGCTCATCAGCAGAACACATTGCAATCGGATCATGTTTCTTTTTCCTTTTCCCTTTTTTTTTTCTTTTTTTTTCATCTCGATTTTTCTTTTTTTTTTTTTTTTTTGGAGGTGTTAAAAAGAAAAGAAAGAAGAAGGGGGAGAAGAAAAAAAAGGATAATATGGGTGAAATAGGCCAGTGATAAACTGAAGAAGACAACGAAAGAGGAAACGTCTTTTTTTTTTTTTTTTTTTTTTTTTTTGTTCCCTTTTTTCTTCTTTTTTTTTTTTGTTTTTTTGTTTTTTTTTTTTTTTTTTTTTTTTTTTTTTTTTGAATAAGAACCCCAAACCAACTACGAATAAAAGAAGAGAAGAAGAAGAAGGGAAGGGTAAAGACCCCCTAAGGAGAAGAGATAAGGACGTTTTTCTTTGTCCTGGTAGCCTCGTTCCCTCTGGTTGGCACCTTGCAAAGAAAGAAATACCATTTTATATCCCGCTTGTCCCCGAGCGACATATCTTCTGTTGGACCCCCCCCCGCGTGGTGGGAGAAGAACAAGAAGGATGTCATTTTAAACATGTAGTACCTCGGACGCAAGGGGGAAAAGAAAATGAGGACAACTTATTGAAATAATTGTACCAAAGGAAAAGCAAATCTAGAGGAGGATGTGGATGGACTCGGAACGTTCCGGCGGCTCGCCATAAACATTGAGAGTGACGTAAGGGTTGCTGCACTGGGTGATGCCCTTCATGATAGGAACGGCCCCCGAGGGGGGGGTGTTGTTTGAAGGGACCAACGGGCTGGCCTCGATAGCGGCGAGCATGGTGATGATCTCGCACATAGTGCACCGTTCAAAAGGGCTGTCGGCCCAGCAAGACAGCACCACTTTGTTCCATATCAGTTCACCCAGGGAGCTCAGGGCGTCGGGCTTCGCCGGTTTGCTGCCTTGCCTGATGGCCTTCTCGATGCTTCGAAGGCCTTCTTCATCGGCACCGACCTCCCAGAAAGGCTGCTTGCCTTCAAGCACCTCGTACACCAGACACCCGAAGGACCACACATCATGGGTTGTCTGTGCAATCCTCCGTTCTTGAAATGACTCGGGCGGCGACCACGCAACTGGCACAGGGCTCCACACAGCACTGCCTACAGTTGACATGAAACCCATGTCGCCTAGCTTGAAGACCTGGTTGTCATCAACAAGCACGTTCCTTGCTGCGACGTCCAGGTGCACAAGGCCCCTGTCATGGATGTACGCCAGGGCACGTGATATCCCTAGAAGCGAAAGCGCTGCCCGTTCTCTTGAAATGTCGCATTTGAAGTCCGTTAGAGCGCCGTGTGCGCAGTACTCCGTGATGAGGTACAGCTTGTTGTCCTGCTCCGTCCACCCGTAGAAGGTCAGGATGTCCCTCTGCCGCAGCGAGCACAGCAGGTTGATCTCCTTTGTGAAGTTGTCGCTCACCGTCTGCTTCGCCTCCTTCACTGCGACAGTCTCCTTCGTCACCTCGTACAAAGCTTTGTACACGATGCCAGACATGCCCTCACCCACAGCCTCCAAGCAGGACAGCTTTGCCCAGCTGATCCCCCCTGTGGGCAGCATCTCGACCTCTTCTTCGTTCAGTAAACGGACCGCGCCCATTTCCACAGCGTCTTTCTTTCGTCGCTTTATAGCACAGGCAATCGATATGCAGAGCAAGAGGCCGATTATGACACTGAGGAGTGGCACCATGCTGGAGGACTCCGTCGTGTCGGAATGCTCGCGTAGCACGCACTTCGCATCAGCGGAAGCGGCAGCAACAGCTATGTGCTTGAACATTCTGTACGAGTGGCCGCCCTGCAGCAAGTTGTCATTAAACGTGAACTGCCTGTCCAGCCAGAGGAGCCCTGGGGATGAGGGTGCTTGCGACCACGACCAATTCCAATCCTGCCACCTTGCAGGGATGGCAGCCAGTGCGCCAAGGGGAACGTCGTCGCCGTGGGTGTACTGCTGTAGACAGCTCGTTACGGCCGACCTACATTTGGATGCGTTCAAGCTGTTGTGCACAGCAGCAAAGACAAGCGGTGCGACGTAGAAGAACTGCGGGCAGGGGTTTTGTATACGGTTCATGATGTCGTCCGCCAGCCTAAACATCAACTGCTTGGCTGTGCTCAGCTGCTCGGCAGATGCAGTCGCTACCTCATAGTAGTACTGCAGCGCTGGGGCTGCTTCCAGAAGGTATGAGTTAAGCTTCCGCTCACTGTACCTAGCTGGCATGTCCAGCAACATTTTGTTGGCGGTGTCCCGGAACAGTGCCCCATAACCAGGTATGTTGTGGAAGACCTGTGCAGCTCGTGTCATGACGTCGAGCCCGCACGTGTACGGCTCGTCGGGGTCCCGGAAGCGTTCGACGAACCTAGCAGCCTCGTACAGCACATCCGCTGCCCTGTTGTCGCCTGTCATGTAGTAGTAGGTTTCAATGCCGCCTACGAAGATGTACTCCATTAAGTTTGCACTGCCGCCCCAAGGCCCGCAGCTGTGTTGGTGAAACGACCCCACAGCATGGTACGAGTTCCCTCCCGTGCCCGGCGTGCTTTTCGTCGAAGCGTAGCCACCGAAGTGCACAGCAGTGAGGTCCATGGTGTGCCGAGAGAAAGCTTCAGCGTCCACGAACGTGTCTCGCTGCTGGTCTCGCATGTACTGCACCCACAGGGCGTTGAGAGGGTCCCCCGCGTTCGCAGACCACTCGTCGTCCCACGTCCATGACCCTATCTCGTTCCCTTTGAAGCTCCGCCGCACCCCACCGTACACGTCGTGGCCGTACCATTCGAAAAGCTGTCGGTTGTACTTCATGAAGTCCGTGACCACACCCAGCGCCCTGCCTACCTGGTACTTGCACACGCTGCTGTCCAAGTCCTCCTGGAAGACGAAGTTGCCCACACCCATGGCGGCCGAGTACCATTCGGGGTCCGCCATCAGCATCACAGTCCCTGCTTTTGCTTGCAAAGCAAGCGGCAGCAGTTCATCCGAATCAAAGGTGAGCCAATAATCGCTTGATTTTGCGACACCTTGCGCGCCGACGTTGGTGTTGTTCGTCGGGCACCTGTTCGACAGATTCCACGGAGCCACGCTTGAGGGGTACAGCTGCACGTCGATGCCCTCCTCCTCCGCCAGCAATGCCTTCGGGTGGTTCCGCGCCATGTCTCGCAACACGACACCCACGAATGCAGACCCATCGCTTTTGCCAGCTGTGCCCAGTGTAGCAGCAGTCCTAGACAGTCGACTTCCGTTTCTATTCGTTACAGCGTATGCACTGTATGAGTACTGTAGCAGCTCTGCTTCGACAGCCGTCACAACGCCATTGAGTGTAGTGCTTGTCATGGAGGGGAGGACTGGCAAGCGCATGCCATAGCCGGAGAGGAGACTGTTGGTTCCATCGCCCGTGTGGACGTACGTGTGCGTCACTTTGATGTACCGCCCGTTTCGGTAGAAGCGGAGTCGTGTGATGAAGGTGCCCTCATAATCCCCGTCGGCGTTGATGTGGGTGCCGGAGACCTTCACCGATGCTGTGATGTTGTTCTGGTCTTCCACGACAACCTGTAGATTGTATGGGTGGTAGTTGTTGAAGCTGGAGCCATCTTGGCTGCGCACGTAGACGTCCATGGGGCTGCCAGGAGCAGGTGGGTCTTGATCATGACGCAGCAACGACCCATAAAAGGTTCCATTGGTTATGACCCATGGTCCGCGGAGGTGCTCGGCACCTGGTTCAGGTGGAGAGATGAGTTGGGAACCGTCACGGAGAAGCACTTGGTGCAGCACGCCGCCGTAGGTTTTGGGAACTTCGACTTGCAAGGTGTTCGTTACGATGGTTACCATGTCTGAGTTGTCTGTGATGGTGATGCCGTGCACTTGACGGGGCTGCGCATAGCGACACAAGGTCACCTTGCCATTACTTGTTTGGCTGCTCATCTCAACATCAAGAAGCACCCACCTCACACTTCCATCCGACCACGCGGCAGCACTCCTCCACTGTGCCGCCCATTCTGTCCCTTCTGTTCGAATACCCAGCACGTCTCCCTCAAACACAGTGCCCTTCTGCACCGGTACACCGCTTCTGATGTATCGCTGTACCATGTCGCCATCCATGCCCACGATGCCTAAAACTACCAGTGGCTCGCATGTGTCTGCCGCCTTCACGAAGCACAATAGTACTAGACCTATGGCATGGATACACATTAAGGGATACACCTGTAGTGGGCATCAGAAAACAATAATGTTACAAGGAAATACAATTTTCTTTTTTGGGTCTGGTCTTCGGGGGTAAGCTGTTGGAAAAAAAAAAAAAAAATCGGGGGTCACCTGGCACTTGGGGATAGCTATGTGGGCCGGGCGCGAAGGAGGAGCAGGAGGAAGGAACCAGTTTTTTCTTCAACTCTTTTTTTGGGGAGCAGGTCAAGGGGGGAGGCAAGTATAAGTTAAGCTAATACACTTCTTTCGTTTAACAGCCTTTCTGTTGTTCCTCCGTCAAGAGGGGAAATATCTCAAGAAAAGAGGGGCGGGGAAATGCTTGAAGGAGATGAAAAAAAACAACCAGAAAAAGCAGGATAGATTGAAGACAAGAAAACACTTTTGGTACTCTTTTTTTCCTTTCTTTCACACGGATCTATTCTTGTCTTCCTTCTCACTACTTTATTGCCTTAACTTTTCAAACTCCTCGGGGAGAGGAAAGCTCTTGTTGGCTTTGACTGCCTGAAGGGAGGTGCATCCTTCCAAGAAGCTATGGCCGATGCTTGTGATGTTGGAAAGCGGTGTGAGATCGACAACCTGAAGGGAGGTACACCCTTCCAAGAAGTCGTAGTCGATGTTGGTGATGTTGGAAAGCGGTGGGAAATTGACGGCCTGAAGGGAGGTGCACCCTTTCAAGAACCTACCGCCGAAGCTGGTGATCTTGGAAAGCGGTGTGAGATCGACAACCTGAAGGGAGGTGCACCCTTCCAAGAAGTCGTTGTCGATGCTGGTGATGTTGGAAAGCGGTGTGAGATCGACAGCCTGAAGGGAGGTGCACCCTTTCAAGAACCAAATGCCGATGCTGGTGATGTTGGAAAGCGGTGAAAGATCGACAACCTGAAGGGAGGTGCACCCTTCCAAGAAGCCTTGGCTGATGCTGGTGATGTTGGAAAGCGGCGCTAGATCGACAGCCTGAAGGGAGGTGCACCCATACAAGAAGTTGAAGTCGATGTGGGTGATGTTGGAAAACGGTGTGAGATCGACAGCCTGAAGGGAGGTGCACCCAAACAAGAAGCTAAAGCCGATGCTCGTGATGTTGGAAAGCTGTGCGAAATCGACAGCCTGAAGGGAGGTGCACAAAGACAAGAGGTTTTTGCCGATGGTGATAGACCCTGGCCCTGTCACGGTGGGCAGTGAGTCGAGAGAGAAGCTGAGTGACCTCAGCCGACAAGAGGTCCTGTCTTTGTATTTGCTTGCCAGGAAGTTATCAGCGATGTTGCCCCGTACGCCCTTCAGCACCACGTGTTCAAAGCCCAACACAATGGGGACGTACCTCTCATCCACATGAACCAGGGAAGCCCATGTGAAGTCAATCACCAAGAACGGTGGACGTTCCACCAGCTTATCAAGCAACTGAAGCTCGTCGTGCTTCACCACCACCTGCATCTTTCCCATCATTCCCAAGAACCCCTCCATGCCTTCTTCCCACTCCACAACGAGGCCCTTCCTCTTCACTTCTTCCTCTGAGGTGAGCTGGCTTCCATTCTTCAAGGCTGCAACGGGATGATGCTGATGTTGGTTCGGATCGTGGTGGTGGTCGATGTTGTTGTTCTTGTTGTTGGTCGTCATCATCATCATCGTTGTCGTCGTCATCGCAGGTGGAGTCGTCAGCACAGACAGAACCTCAGAAGCGGTCGGGCGTTTCGAAGGGTCCTCGCAGAGGAGGCGCAGCAGCAGGGTTCCCACCGACTCCCCCACGAGCTTTGGGAGGCGTCTTTCCAGCTCACCCATCACAAGGACCCGGTTCATCTTCAGGTACTTCAGAAACCACTCCCTCAGCTTCTCATCCTCCAGGACGGCGAAGCACACGGTCACCCCGAGGGCCCACATGTCCACCTTGTTGGTGTACGGACCTACAAAGTCGGGTCCCATGAAGGCGGGGGTTCCCACAACGCTGTCGGCGGTCGCTCCAGAAAAATTATGGATCATGCTGCTGCTGCTGCTGCTACCACTTGCACCAACAACAGCCCTCGACAGTCCCAGGTCAGCCAGAACGAACCTCGTCTTCCCTTCAGAGGTGTTGTTGTTGTTGTTGTTGTTGTTGTTGTTGTTGTTGCTGTTGCTGTCGTCCACCATGATGTTCTGAGGCTTCACGTCCCTGTGGATCCAACCCTTCCCGTGCAAGTAGGCCAGCGCCTCAGCCACCTCCCGCAAGAGCCTCACTGCCTTCTCTTGAGAGAGGGGTCCCTCCCTCTCCAGGAGCTTCTGCAGGTCCCCTCCAGTGTACAAGGGCATCACGATGTGGAGCTCCCACTGCGTCACCCCAGGAACCAGCTGCCCTGTCGTCCCGAAGTAGTCCACACACGGGACCACATTCCTGTGCTTCAGCTGCAGCATGTTCTCTACCTCCTTCACCCCCCTTGTGTAGTCCTCCTTCGTCGCCGCCTTCACAACCTTCATCGCGAACTCCTTCCCGTCAACCTCCCTCACAGCCATGTAAACAGACCCCTGGCCCCCTGACCCGAGGTGCTTCCCTTTCTTGTACTTCAAAAGGTTCTGCATTTCCTGCATCTTTTCTTG
The DNA here is from genome assembly GCA_964019335.1 of Diplonema japonicum. Lineage (NCBI taxonomy): Eukaryota > Euglenozoa > Diplonemea > Diplonemida > Diplonemidae > Diplonema > Diplonema japonicum. Next base: position 263,637 of record OZ025754.1, read on the forward strand.
TTTTAGTATGTTCTTTTTTTAGTAAATTCTGTGTGATGGATTTCTCCCCCCCCCCCCCCCCCAAGAGTTTTTTAAGCCCCATATTCGCTAAGTGACCCGCCCTATGTCTCAAAGGGATTACAGGGGGCTATAGGGGAAAAAATGTCAAAAATGCCCAAAGGTTCATTGAATTTTTTTTTCCAAAAAATCCATATGTCGAACATGAAAGAACGGTGAGTTCCAAGGAAGTTCCAAAAAAAATTTGGCAAAAAAAAATTTTTGGGGGCAAACCAAAATGACCTTGGAAGTCGCCATTTTGAGTTTTGGCCATTTTTACAAACTTTTGCACCTGGGCACTTTTCCCTTTGAAAAACATGGTTAACAGGGTTCGATCCCAGAAGCCAGCATCTTCCTGACCAGTAGTTCAGCGGAAAATATTTGGAAGGCCAGGGTGGTCTAGTTGGGAGGGCTTTGCCCTGCACCTAGGCGAAGCGGGTTCGAACCCCACTCCGGCGGATTTTTTAGGTACACCAGGAGGAGCCTGTACCGGTATTTCTGCTTTTGTAAGCTTGTGGGAGTCTAGTTGAGAAAAGTGCGGTTTTTGAGGGAAGGACAGCTCTTAACATTGCAAGATTGTTAGTTGTTAGAGAGTAAAAGCATAATAGGGGGTGTAAAATGGTTTTCAGTGCCCGTATCTGTAGAGACTGCAAGAAGACATCGGATGAGGTGACCCTCCTCTCCACAAATTGCGTTCCGCAGAACATGGTCGAGTTTCTGCGCCTGCCTCAACCCCGAGGCAATAATAAAAGCCAGGCGGCGCAAAAGCGAAAGAGGAAGCGGGAGGCGGAAGAGCCAGCCGGGGATGAGGGAGTACTGTGCGAGGCGTGTGCTGGGAAAGCTGTGCTCAAACGGAAAGAGTGCGTTGCCTTCTATTTCGGGTGCCGAGATAGGGTAAAATGCAACGGCAACGCTGCGACCCACGGGCATGTGTCCATCGGGTGGCCGAGCTGGCTTGAGGAAGGACCGCTGTGCTCTCGTCATTACAACATGAAAGAGCAGAAAAATACAGCTGCAGGGAGGAAGAAGCGGAACAGCGGGGCAAAAAAGGCGCATATCCGTGAACAGAGCCTCGCAGATTACGCTGTTGAACAGTTGTATCAACAGGAGAGTGCTCTGTACGACGAGACCAGCCGCAAGACTCGTAACTGCATGACGGCTTTGCTGGCCCGTGCAAAAAAGCACTTCTTAGCCGAATCCCCTAACGGGCGCCCCCTTCGTATCCCCGCACGTGTCCGAAGGCGAATCAACCGCTGGCGTGACACTCGATTTCGGAATGATAAGTACTCGTTTCTCGCAAGCCCCGTCACAGGGCTCACCATAAACGAACTCGTGAAGCAGTTTTGGAGCGAGAACGTCTGGGAGGATGACTGGCGTACGACCTGTGGAAAGAAGGGAGAGAAACATGTAAAGTGTTACCCCCTGCAACCTCCCAAAATGCTTCACGATAAGTTTATTGCGAAGTATCCTCTTGAGAACAGCCCCCGTCGAAGCAAGCTTGTTTCGTACTCCTATTTCCTCAAGTCCCGTCCCAGCTACGTTGTCCTGAAACTTCCGAAGGGTGGCCACTACTGCCCCATACGAATACAGGCAGAGCTCCTCATCCGCGACCTCCGCGCTCACCCCGGTCTTGCCGGCCTGCCAAGGAAGCCCTCTGAGTTCCTCGCCACCATTCTCTGTTGAGAGCTTTGGTCCCGATTGGCTGCCTTCCGCAAAGTGTGCTGCACAGCTCTGCGACAGTTGCCGCGAGTTAAGAACATTCGACTCGTCGATTATGGGGACCGACACAGATCCGGCCGTCATCACGAAGTACAAACGGGTGGAGATGACGGGGCAGAAGGGAAAGAAGGTTGTGGTGACCTCCGAAGAAGGTACCGTAGGGGAGTTTGTGCAGGAACTGAAGAGACAGATGCGCCTCTACGCCGTCCACCACAGGGCAACGTGCCTACAGTCCAAATGGCATAGTCATTTGAAAGCGACGTTGCCTGTGGGGCAGAAATTATTTCTGCTGGACTATAGTGCACGGTATAATTTCCTGTCACGTGGTGGTTCGGCTAGCGCTAACTGGTGCACTGCCCAAGCTGCTGTCCTCGTGGTTGTTCGAGTGCAGAGGGAGGAGAACGGATTGATCACGTATCATACGACCTACTTCATTTCTGATCACATGAAGCAGGATCACGTATGGACCATCACCGCTCGGGCGCCTGAAGGAGGAGTTCCCCAGTGATGCGACAACCCATATCTTTACTGATGGTGGTCCTCACTTCAAGTGCAGGCATGTGCTTGCCTGGTTGGCGGGGCTGGACAGGAAGGTGGTATGGAACTTCTTTTCCACCACCCACGGGAAGGGCCTCTACGACTCAGAGGGAGGGGCCCTCAAGCACCATGTGGACAACAAACGCTCCTACTTCAAGGAAAAACAGGCCGGAGAAATCATAACTAACCCCAGCCCTCTCATTGAGAATGCACGGGACATGTATGATGAGGCCACGAAGTGGTGCAAAGTCCCCCCAAGGAAGAAATGCGACAACCGCGTCACCAGTCGCAACTGCGTGTTCCTCGAGTCTGGACGGGATTTCATGGAGGGGGCATCTGTGGTGTCTAGTAGGAAGTTTCCTGGCATCCGTGGGCACCACCAGTTCAGGTCTGAACCCTTACAGAAGAGCATCAAGGCATTCCTCACCAGTTGCTTTTGTCTCTCTTGCAAGGAACTGGATTTCGAGAACTGCATCGCGACCCCCGAGACGTGGAAGCCAGAGCCTCAGGAAACTCGCCGTGGTTCGCATGCGCAGACTGCTCAGGAGTCCGACGACCAGCCTGACGACGGAACGGAGACAGACTACGAAACAAGTAGTACCTCCTCCTCCTCCTCCTCCTCCTCCTCCTCCTCTTCCTGCTCTTCTACTTCGGGTGGTGAGTGTGTCAGAACGCTTGACGTTGAAGCGTCTGAAGAAACAACAGATTTTTCTGGTGACCCAGAATAGTGAGTCCCCCCACTCTTCAGTGTTAGTGTTCTAGTTTCTTTCATCATTATTCTGTGTTTATTTCATCACAGGCATTAATGGGCTGAGGCACGTCGTGAGTGTGCAGTGGGGGATTTGCGGTGTGGAAAGTAGGGAACTTACATCATCCACTATGCTGGATGCGTGAGTGAAGATGGGGGTCAGAGTTTTGAATTCCTGTGTGGTAGAGTGGTTACCGTGCTCACCTTTCAGGCCCCCTTGTTCCAGGAGTCGCGGGTTCGAATCCCGACGCAGTGGTTTTTTCATCAGGGTTCGAACCCCACTTGTGCCGTGTTTTTTCCACCGGAGCTGCTTCATTTTGTATAGTACAAAGTAAGGCAAATCACCAAAAAAAATTTTATTACAAAAAAAAATTCCATATGTCGAACATTGGGCCCCGGACGCAAATAAATCCATTCCAGCCCTAGAAAAAGCAATTAGAAATTTTTTTAGCTCTTCAAAATGCGAGTTCTGGTGGGTCACTTAGCGAATATGGAGCGTAAAAAAAAAACTCAGAAGCCAGCTAGGACCCCTATTTCTAGGGGATTGATTTTTTTTTTCTCTTCCCTACCTCGCCTTGTTTAGGGACTTGTAGTGTAACCCCATGGAAAACGTATGGTTTCCCCCTTTTATCCCAGTCTTTCCCTCGTGGCGGAGTAATTTCAGAGCGTGTGTGCGAAATAAAATGACTTACACGCCAAGTAATGCCATTAGTAACACCATAGAGGTTCCCGATTGTTGGTAAGCGCAAAACTTGCTTAAAGGGAAGGCTTGTCACACACCTCGACCCGGCTAAAGGTCTTGCAGAGTTTTGGAGATGTGCATCGCAAGAACTATTGTTTTTTTTTTTTTTTTTTTTTTTTTTTTTTTTTTTTTTTTTAAATTCCACTTCCTGGTGGGTTGGAAGTGTTGTTAACATAAAGGGGGGAAAAAAAGGGGGCGCGGGTAGGGGAGGAGGGGAGACACTTTAAATATGGGGCCGGACACGGAGGAGGAGCAGGAGGAGGAAGGAACCAGTTAGGGGGAGGCAAGTATAAGTTAAGCTAATACACTTCTTTCGTTTAACAGCCTTTCTGTTGTTCCACCAGGGGAAATATCTCAAGAAAAGAGGAGTGGTGAAATGCTTGAAGAAATGAAAAATAACAACCAGAAAAAGCAGGATAAATTTAAGAAAAGAAACACATTTGGTACTCTTTTTTTCTTCTTTTCTTTCACACGGATCGTTTCATGTCTTCCTTCATCGACTTTGCTACATCGGCAGCGTAAGTGCGTTGCTTGTGGTTTTCCTTCAACAGTTCGTGGTGCCCGGATTTCAGCTCGCTACGAGGGTGCCGTCATCTATGGCTGTAGGGGTCTTGTCAGCATCCACACACTGATCAGTACTTCTTCTCTTGCCTCCTGAGCCCCTCCTACTTATTACAGTACACTCACTACTTTATCGCCGTAACTTTTCCAGCTCCTTGGGGAGAGGAAAGCTCTTGTTGGCTTTGACTGCCTGAAGGGAGGCGCACCCTTCCAAGAACCAATTGCCGATGCTGGTAATATTGGAAAGCGGTGAGAGATCGACAGCCTGAAGGGAGGTGCACTCTTCCAAGAAGCTATCGCCGATGCTTGTGATGTTGGAAAGCGGTGAGAGATCGACAGCCTGAAGGGAGCTGCACCCTTTCAAGAAGTCGTAGTCGATGCTGGTGATGTTGGAAAGCGGTGGTAAATTGACAGCCTGAAGGGAGGTGCACCCAAACAAGAACCTCTTTCCGATGCTGGTGATGCTGGAAAGCGGCGCTAGATCGACAGCCTGAAGGGAGGTGCACCTTCCCAAGAAGCTAAAGCCGGTGCTGGTGATGTTGGAAAGCGGTGTGAGATCGACAGCCTGAAGGGAGGTGCACCCAAACAAGAAGCTATCGCCGATGCTCGTGATGTTGGAAAGCTGTGCGAAATCGACAGCCTGAAGGGAGGTGCACCAAGACAAGAAGCCATCGCCGATGGTGATAGACCCTGGCCCTGTCACGGTGGGCAGTGAGTCGAGAGAGAAGCTGAGTGACCTCAGCCGACAAGAGGTCCTGTCTTTGTATTTGCTTGCCAGGAAGTTATCAGCGATGTTGCCCCGTACGCCCTTCAGCACCACGTGTACAAAGCCCATCACAATGGGGACGTACCTCTCATCCACATGAACCAGGGAAGCCCCTGTGAAGTCAATCACCAAGATCGGTGGACGTTTCACCAGCTTATCAAGCAACTGAAGCTCGTCGTGCTTCACCACCACCTGCATCTTTCCCATCTTTCCCAAGAACCCCTCCATGCCTTCTTCCCACTCCACAACGAGGCCCTTCCTCTTCACTTCTTCCTCTTCCGAGGTGAGCTGGCTTCCATCCTTCAAGGCTGCAACAGGATGATGCTGATGCATCTTTCCCTCCTTGCCTTCTTCCCACTCCACCACCTGCATCTTTCCCATCTTTCCCAAGAACCCATCCATGCCTTCTTCCCACTCCACAACGAGGCCCTTCCTCTTCACTTCTTCCTCTGAGGTGAGCTGGCTTCCATCCTTCAAGGCTGCAACGGGATGCTGATGTTGGTTCGGATCGTGGTGGTGGTGGTGGTGGTCGATGTTGTTGTTCTTGTTGTTGGTGTGCTCAGAGAAGACCTTCACCCGTCCCTTGTCTTGGAAGACAGTCTCGCTGTCGGCATCCACGAACAGATCGAAGTCGCTGCTGAAGACCTCCACCCTGCGAACCCGTCCCAGCCCGTCCTTTGCGAAGGCTTTCTCTGCCGCCACCCGAACCTCCTCCACACCCGACCCCACAGCCACAAGGAGGGGCCTCCTCCTCTCCTCACCACCGAAGTCCGCGAAGGCCAGAAGCATCATCATCATCGTTGTCGTCGTCGTCATCGCAGGTGGAGTCGTCAGCACAGACAGAACCTCAGAAGCGGTCGGGCGTTTCGAAGGGTCCTCGCAGAGGAGGCGCAGCAGCAGGGTCCCCACCGACTCCCCCATGAGCTTTGGGAGGCGCCATTCCAGCTCACCCATCACAAGGACCCGGTTCATCTTCAGGTACTTCAGAAACCACTCCCTCAGCTTCTCATCCTCCAGGACGGCGAAGCACACGGTCACCCCGAGGGCCCACATGTCCACCTTGTTGGTGTACGGACCTACAAAGTCGGGTCCCATGAAGGCGGGGGTTCCCACAACGCTGTCGGCGGTCGCTCCAGAAAAATTATGGATCATGCTGCTGCTGCTGCTGCTACCACTTGCACCAACAACAGCCCTCGACAGTCCCAGGTCAGCCAGAACGAACCTCGTCTTCCCTTCAGAGGTGTTGTTGTTGTTGTTGTTGTTGTTGTTGTTGTTGTTGCTGTTGCTGTCGTCCACCATGATGTTCTGAGGCTTCACGTCCCTGTGGATCCAACCCTTCCCGTGCAAGTAGGCCAGCGCCTCAGCCACCTCCCGCAAGAGCCTCACTGCCTTCTCTTGAGAGAGGGGTCCCTCCCTCTCCAGGAGCTTCTGCAGGTCCCCTCCAGTGTACAAGGGCATCACGATGTGGAGCTCCCACTGCGTCACCCCAGGAACCAGCTGCCCTGTCGTCCCGAAGTAGTCCACACACGGGACCACATTCCTGTGCTTCAGCTGCAGCATGTTCTCTACCTCCTTCACCCCCCTTGTGTAGTCCTCCTTCGTCGCCGCCTTCACAACCTTCATCGCAAACTCCTTCCCGTCAACCTCCCTCACAGCCATGTAAACAGACCCCTGGCCCCCTGACCCGAGGTGCTTCCCTTTCTTGTACTTCTCAAGGTTCTGCATTTTACGGTGTGTTCTTTTTTTTTTATTATTGTAAATCTCCACTGTGTGTTGAGAATGAAAAAAGCATAACTTGGAAGGAAACATGGAAACGAGCAAACGGGAATTCGAAGAAAAGGAGAGAGATCACAAGTTCAACGGAACGGGGAGGGATGTCAAGCATCTTGTAGAAATCTGCAACTTCGCGGTCAGTTTCTTGCTGATTGAGAATGGGGATTAACTTAGAGTGAGGTCATCCTACAGAAGGTGCGAAGGTTTTGCTCAACACAAGTTACAGATGATTGTAAAATCATTTTTTGAAGGGAAAAACACTGTTCATGGTAAGCAAATATCTTTAACCATTAAAGGATGGGGGTTTTTGGGCAAAAAAAAGGTCACCATCGACTTTTTTATTTTCTAAAATTAAAACATCCTCGAGCATGCAACCATATAATGACGCTTGTGTAAAAGAAAATACATCACCCAGGAGGGACAAAAAACACCCCCAGACGCCCCTCAAAGGCCCTGGGAAGTGAATACAATAAGGATCTTTTTTTTTTTTTTTTTTTTTTTTTTTCACACTCAAAAGGGGTGCCAAAATGGGGCTGGACGGACGCAGATGCCTACAGGGGGTTTTGTAAGTTTGAAAACCGAAAATTCCGGATGCAAATTTGGCTCCGCGGTGTTCTTGGTGTTCAGGCTCCCTGTCTGCCAGGGCTGGCCCACCATGGCTGTTTCACCGCCTTCTTTGGGGCCGTAGACTTTTGTTATCTCCCTAAACTCCTTGGCGTCCGCCGTAAAATTGGTGATATTTTGATAAACAAGAGAGGTATGTATGGGGGAAAAGTGCATGCTCAGTGTTGGGGGGGGGGGGGGGGGGGGGTCCGGAATAGTGATTTTATCCGCCTCTTTTCACCCATGGGACGGAAAAGCCCCCGCCTTGCCGATCGCGATGGAAGACACGGTTTATGGTTCCCATGCCCCACCGGATCGTCTTCTACTCCTCTTTTCACTTTTTTTTTTATTAGTAAATTAAAACTTCTTTAACAAGGCGGGAGAAAAAAAAAATCTGGCATGCACAAAAAAGTGGTGATAAAGATTCGAGTTCGTGAATCACTTATCGATAGAGGAGAAAAAGGTCTCTTTCTTCTCTTTAATTTTTCTCTTTTTCAAACCTCCCTTTGATGATAAAATAAAAATTTAAAATTTGGTTGCCGTTCTCTTTCTTTATTTTTCCTTTTATTTTCTCGCGAACCTGATGCAAAATATAATAAACTAGGGAGGAATGAATCTTTTCTTTTCTTTTCTTTTTTTTCGGGGGGGGCCAAGGAAGGGGGTTGGGTTGGGAGAAAGAAAATAAAGAAGAAAAGAAAAATAAAAAGAAAATAAAAGATATGAATTAAAGGGAGTCTTTGTGAGACGCCCTCTCGTACTCTTCGTCTACCTGCACCTTCCCCCTTTCTGCAGCGGTTTCTCCTCCGTTGGTGGTCTTGCCAGCCCGGCGTGAAAAAAGAAAAAAAAAAGAAAAAAATAGGGAAGGCTTCCATAGATCACCAGCTATGGAAGCCTGCCCGATAAACCCACCCGTCAGCAAACAAGCTGTAGAAGGAAAACTTCTAGTTAAGCCAAAAAGTGAAAGTAAATAAATAAGTATTAACTTAAAACCATCAGCAAGCAAACTGTAGAAGGAAAACTTCTAGTTAAACCATAAGATAAAAAATAACACTCTATATTCGCTAAGTGACCCACCACAGTGATGGGTGAATCCTAATTAGGACTAATCCGGACTGGACCGGACCAGACCGGATCCGGTGTGAATTTCGACCCAATTATGCCAGACTGACTGGACTGGACCAGACCGGACCAGACTGGACTGGACTGAACCAGACCGTACAAGATACAACCACAACACCACATCCCCCCCTTTTTTTTGCTGCAGAGTTCAAACATATAAACAGATGTCTACAAGAAAAGATGTTACACAGGTACTGAGAGACAACAACAACAACAATGAGAAACGAAGAAAAAAAAAAAAAAAAAAAAAAACTTTTATCTTCTTTTTCAGGTGGTGGGGATAACATGAAAATATAAGAAAAACATCAGATGTGTTGTTTGCTGTTGACCTCCATGTCATCACCAGTAGTGCCCAAGTGGGAGAACATAATGCAGATGCTCAGGGTGATGAATTGGCAGCAAACTGCATGAGCACAGAATGTTGGTTGCCCTGGGTAACGAGGAAACATCAGATGTGTTGTTCACTGTTGACCTCCACGTCGGTCATCACTGGTAGCACCTGAGTGGAGGAACGTATTGCAGATGCTCTGGTGTTGAGCTGCACACTGCACACATTAAGGACACGACACGGAATATTGTGCTGTCAGTGTTGTGGTGATATAGTCACCACTTTCAACCTTGATGATGCAAAGAGGAAAAAAAAAAAAAGGTAAGGAATTCCCTGTTCCACCAAGTTCTGGTTCCACTGGTTCCACCGTTCCACCAAGCTCCGACTTTTCAGTTTGGTGGAAGGGAACAACCATGGCTGGGGTTGAGCTGAACACTGCACACATTAAAGACACAACATGGAACACAGAAGAAGCTGTGGTGTACCCCCTGTAATCAAGTAGTCTTGTGCAGGTCCTTTAACTCATATATCTCTCACCATGGCCAGGTTGTAGCTTCTTCTGCATTCCATGTCGATCACCACAGCTGGGTTACATCCAAATACAACATTTCCAGACATATGTACACTGGAGTAGATAGGTGCAAATTGCTTGATGGAGCTGTGCATGTCTGTGGTACAAAGAAGAAGAAGAAGAAAAAAAAAAAAAAAAAAAAAAAAAAAAAAAATCATTGTCCAAAAATATTTGAAAAAAAAGTGTTTGCAGGTGTGTCAAAAATTGCAGAAAATTTTCGAGTCCAGTCAGTCTGGTCAGTCTGGCCAATCTGGTCAGTCTGGTCAGTCTGGTAAATTGGGTACACCAGACTGGACCTGCTTAGGTGTGCAAAAAAATGTGAAGACAAGAAAAAAAGAAGGGAAAAAAAAAAAGGTAAACACATCATGTATGTCAAAAAAAATCAAGGATTTTTTTCTCTTTTTTTTTCCCCCATTTTTTTTTTTTTTTTTCCAAAGGGATGGGTTACATCCAAATACAACATTTCTGGACATATGTACATACCTGCAGCTGCAGTGCACTGGAGTAGATAGGTGCAAACTGCTTGATGGAGCTGTGCATGTCTGTGGTACAAAGAAGAAGAAGAAGAAAAAAAAAAAAAAAAAAAAAAAAAAATCGTTGTCCAAAAATATTTGAAAAAAAAGTGTTTGCAAATTGCAGAAAATTTTCGAGTCCAGTCAGTCTGGTCAGTCTGGCCAATCTGGTCAGTCCAGCCAATCTGGTCAGTCTGGTAAATTGGGTACACTGGACTGGACTGGATTCACCCATCACTGGTTGCCATGTCATCTGCAAACAGTGATGTAATCAGTCCAGTGTCCACACCTGCTTTGTGCAATCTTGTTGCTATGTCATCCACATAGCAGATAAAAAGCAGTGGGGAGAGGACTGTCCCTTGTGGAACTCCTTCTTCTTTTTCATAGAAGTCGCCTCATTGGTGTTCCATGAGAGGTTAATTGTGTGGAGGAGGGCTGCTCTGGCCATTGGCCCTAATTGCAGCAGCATCTCGTTGTAGATGAGGTTGATTCCAGGGCTTTTGTGCGTCTTCAGTTGTGACATTGCATGTGCCAACTCATGCTCGTTAAATTTCATTTCCGATGCGCTTGTTGCCTCTGGCATCGTGTCTGTTGTTGCTTTCTCAGACTGCCCGTTACAGGTCTTACACACATCTGCATAATGTTTCCTGAGTACATTGGCTTGCTCCGTTGCTGCGAAGATCACTTTGTTGCCTTCAATCAGCTTGCAGCTCCTGTTCTTTCCTTCAACCCTCCCATCTATCACCTTGATGCAGCTGTAAATTCGTCCCAGCCCCTCCTGTGTCATCCCTTCCACCTCCTTCTTCCACAGTGCTTCCTTCCACTCATCCACTAGTTTTTGCACCTTCTCCCTTTGCTCCTTCACCTTCTTGACCTCTTTGTCTGTCACCTCTTCCTTCTTCCTTGCTGTTGTCTGATCGCCTTGTTCCACTCTCTGATCGCCTCCCGGATCTCCTCCGACCACCAACACTTGCTCCACTTCTGCTTCACGGCTTGCCACTTCTGTGGGATCGTCATCTTGGCTGCCTCCAGGATTGCAGCTGTCATTCTGTAGAGTGCCTCCTGTGCTTCATTGCACCGCAGCACCTTCTTTCCCTTCGTTTCCATGTATGCTGTGTACCTGACCCAGTCTGCTTTGTTCCAGCACCACACCTTTTTTCCTGTGCCTTGCTTTTGCATTGTGCCTTCATAAGGTACTTTGATCAGGATGGGTGTGTGGTCTGAGCCACAGTTTTCGAGTAGTTTCCAGCTTGCTGCTACTCCTTGTGGGGCAATTGCTATGTCTGGACTTGACCTCTGCTTTGCTTGGATTCGTGTTGGCTGCTTGGGGTTGTTCTGAATCCACATTCCTACCTCCGCCACCCACTGGTATAAGAGTGTGCCACCGTGGTCTGGCTGTGCTTGCAGGTCCCAGGCTTCGTGGTGAAGGTTGAAGTCTCCCACCACATATGTGTTTGCTCCACATGGCAGCTCTGTTGCCTCAAAATCATGTTGCCTGTCATCCTCTTTTGACTTTGTGAACGATGGTCTGTACACATTTGAGATTGTCAAGTCTGCTCCATTGCCTTGTTTCACTACTACATCGATCCACTCTGTCACTTTTCCTTTGTAGGTGACACCTTGTTTTGCGATCAGTGTGTCCTTGACCAGTGTTACAACTCTGCCTCCCTCGATGGGCTCACTTGGAGGGGTGTGAAAAACTGGAAACCATCAACTTGAATGCGATGACCAATCTTTCTTCCATTGGTCATAGCTTCTTGGAGGGGTGTGAAAAACTAGAAACAATTGACTTGAATGCGATGCCCAATCTTTCTTCCATTGGTGATAGCTTCTTGGAGGGGTGTAAACAACTAGAAACCATCAACTTGAATGCGTTGACCAATCTTTCTTCCATTGCTGGGAAATCTTTAAAAAAGAAAAAAAGAAAAGTCGGTGTTGAGAAGAAGAAAAAAAAAAAAAGAAGGGGGAGAAGAAAAGGAGGAACATTTTGAAAAAAAAACACCCTGGTGCTGAGAAACATCTTTGTGGAAAAACCAATGGAAAGCAATCCAATACCTCGATGACACAGACCTGCCCCCTCTGCAGCTCCACAACAACCATCTAACCTGCTGAAGTAGCATGCTGATCAGAAGGCGGCTGACACTTGTGATTTAATCAGAATCCCGAGATCCCATCCTGATCCCCAAATAGAGAGTGTACCATCCTGTTTCTTGTGGAAACAGAGAACCCCTCCCCACCACAGCAGTCGACCAATCAGGCACAGCAGTGTGAAAAAAAAAAGCCACAGGAAAAAAAAAAAAAAAAAAAGATGCAGCAGTGTGAAGCAACCCTCCAAAAAAAAAAACAAACAAACATTTCCCCACCCTGATAACGTTTCCGAAATATAGGGTCAGTGCTGGGGACCAGGACCAGATGTCCCCAACACTGACCCTATATTTACCCACTTTCCTCACTTCTACCTACATTTTCTACCTAGCATTTTAATTAATAACAATAAATATTCACCCACATTATTCTCCTTTTTTCTTATATTCTTTTTGCTTTTTCGATTTGAACGTAGCATCAGCTAACTACAGGGTAAAATGAGAGTTACTGTCTGTCTCATGATGTGCCTTGCTTTGGCAAGGGCAGATGTCCCTGTGGACTTGGTACACCAAGTACCTGACTTCCAACCCACTCCCTTCAAGGTGTACTCTGGGTTCCTCACGGTAAAGGGCCCCTTCAACCTCACTGATTATGACGAGCTCAGGATCCACTATCAACTTGACTGCTCTCAGAGGTCAACTCAGGACCCAGTGGTTACATGGCACCAAGGTGGCCCTGGTGGCAGCTCTATGATCGGCGGGTGGACTGAGATGGGTTACTTCCAGGTGGCAGACTCCGGTCCCTTTGTGAACCCCCATGCATGGAACAAGAGGGCTAACATGCTGTACCTCGAGTCCCCCGCCAGGTCTAACGACCCAATTGGTTTCTCCACCTGCTCCAGGAGAGGCGAGATCCAGAGGACCTGCCAGTGGAACGACAGGTCGCAGGCCGAAGCCTACGCACACACTCTGACTGCCTTCTTCACCACATTCCCCGAATTCAAGAACAATGAACTGTATCTCACTGGTGAGTCCTACGCAGGGCAGTACATCCCCAATATAGCATACTACATCACCACTAACATGCCCACCGCCTTCAACCTTAAGGGCATTGCCGTCGGCAACGGATGCTGGGGTGGCACCGAGAACTCTGTCGTGTGCAACGGACCTCATGCCGAGCGCAACGATGGCATGCAGATTACACCCGACATGGTGGCCAAGGCCCCCCACATCTGCAGCCAGAGGTGGCTCTCTAGGGTGCTTGATGAGAAGGCGCTGGAGGACCTCTTGGCGAAAGCAGATGCACGCTCGAGAGCGAGGTTGATGTCGGAGTCAATGCACTATGCGGGGGCGTGGTTGACGGCGACGCCTGACTTCTACAACCAGCTGTTGGACAACGAGTTTGGGGCTCTGATCAAGTGGTGGTTGGGGGCTCCGGTCTACAAGCAGGGTGAGAGCTGCCACGACCCGAGGTGCAAGACTGAGGGGATGGACGTATGGGGTGACCATGCCCAGGGATGCGACAACGCCAGGATTGCGAGGCACAACCGGGTGAAGGAGACCATCCACAGACACTGTCAGTGGGCCGGGGTGAGCGCAACGATGGAGAAGACGGGGCTGATCCCGGGGTCGTCCCAGCGCCCGGCGGACGTGTTCTTCCCAGGTGGGGTGGGGGGTTCCCGCCCAATGGCTATGGACGTGGTCATCGTGCACCCGAGGAACGAGTCTTGTGTCAACCAGGCGGCGAAGACTGCGGGGTACACAGCGGCGAAGGCGGAACACTACAAGCGCCAGAAGTATGAGGCGGAGCTCGCCAAGACACGCGTGGCCTTTGTACCTTTCGCGATGGAGACCTTCGGGGGGTTCGGGGAGGCAGCAGTCTACCTCACGAAGAAACTGTCCAGGAGCATAGCTGCGCGGGCTCACGGACAGAGTCTCGATACACAGGCGTGTGGTCCAAGAGGTGTCAACGGCCATGATGAGATCGATAGCAGGGGCGCTGTTAGTCAAAGGGCCTGTACAGTTGGATCCAGGGCCCCCGGTACCGGACGGCGAAGAGGAAAAAAAGGACAACGAGGAAGCGAACAACGAACCCAACACTGAATCCAACACTGACCTCACAGAGGACTCCTTCGGCAATGAAAAAACCACCGAAGCTGAGGAGTCGTCCGAGAGGGAAGTGAAGGGACAGGGAGGCGGACCCCCAATCACGGTGGCCCACCAGCTGGATGCCCTTCTGGAGCAGACGAAGAAGGACCTGGACGCCCGAATGCAGCAGCAGCGAAAGGCGGAACCGGTGGAGGGTGGAACACAAGGGAAAGCGGGAGCAGGACTCGAAGCAGCCTCGCCGGGAGGAGAAGACACGGAGATAGCCGGAACAGGATCCAGCGAGAGGGCTGGGCAGGGAGGGGAGCTTGACCCGAAGGCCCAGGAAGATGGGAAGAGACAAGGGGCGACTGACGCTGCGGTGAACCAGACCTTGGACCAGTGTCCTAAGGGGGATACGGAGGCCCAGAGGGACTCGAACAAGGGGGACCAGAGTGCGACAACTGCTACGAGGAAGATGACCGTGAGCGAATTCTGTAGGGAACAAGCTGCGAAGAGACAGGGCGGTGGGAGGACTCTGAAGCCGCAGGCGGATGACGCCCCCGAAGGGACCAAAGAGGGCGGGAACGCACCGAGCGGAGGCAGCCAGTCGGGGCCTGACACACCTAGGGGTGGGATCCAGACGCCGGAGGGAGATCAGCTGATGGGAGTCGGGGCACCGGAAAGGGAACAGCAGGTGGAAGTAGGGGGAGACTTCGTTCAGCTTGACCCGATTGATGTGGTGATGGGCATCCCAATTCCGAGAGCGATGGTGCCACTGAGGGCGAGGCCGGGGGACCGACTGCTCAAGTTCATCATCCAGTTCGAGGGCCGGGTGGAGATCATCCTTGAAGAAGGAACGGACCCTGGAAGGGAGAGGACTGAGGAGATGCTTCTTGCGAAGGCCGAGTCGCTGGGTGTTCCACTGGAGGTGGCTATGGCTGGCCAGATTGGTATCGCTGGACTTGGATACATGATGGTAAAGCAGTACTTCGCAAGCTTGGAAGGTGGGTCGGACGGAGAGCGCCGCAGCCGCATTGTGGGTTGTGAGGTGCAGAAGTCGGAAACATACCGCGAGTTCGAGTTCCCGAGGACGGTCCAGGATTTCCAGATCACGTATGCGTGTGGGTGTTCGGCGGTGCAACCTGTTCGTTTCAAGGGTGGCGTGCTCAAGGGGACTCTGGAAACGGCATGGAGGGTGGTCAAGTTGCAGACCCGGGGGTGCAGACACCACCCGACACCGGGGAAGGAAGGGGTAGTGGGCATTGCGGCGGGAGCCGGCGCTACCAAGGTGACACTACGTGAGTTCTTGGAGAGGTGCGACGCAAGGATAAGGGCCCCAGTGGGAAAGGTCAAGGACCTGATCAAAGTGAAGGCGTGGGTGAGGGATGGAAGGAAGGTCACCCTCGACGTCTACGAGGGGAGGGGGCCCTGCGAGAAGGAGACGAGGCGCACTGTCCAGGACCATCTGCGGAAGATGGGTGTTGAAGAGGTCGACCTGCAGTCAGCGGTGGTGACGGTCCCGGGGTTGTTCGAGGACGTCTCCTTTGAGAGGTACCTTGGGCTGTTGGCCCGGAAGAAGGAGGAAGACAGGGAGAGGCGGCCTGAGGTGGTTGCCACGGACCTCCCCACCCTGGAAGAGCTGAAGTGGAGCAAGAAGGACAAGAAGCGGGCCCGGGCCCGATCGGCCAGTACTGACTCGGATTGTGTGGAGGGTGGCTACATCTATCTGAAGGGTACGGGGGCGGATGGCACCGTGGTCGAAGCCAACATATGCAGGGGTGAGCTCAAGGGGATGACCGGGCCCCAGTTCAAGTTCTTGGCGGAGCACAGGTTGATGGAAGAGCTGGGGAGCGACGACCTGGTGCGGGACACGGTCAAGGTGCGCAACAAGGAGAACTGGGCCCCGGTGAACAGTGCGGTGGCTTGGCTGCAGCTCGAGTCGGGGAGGGCACGGGTGGGGCCCATACCCCACAAGAAGAGGTCCAAAGGCTCGCTGGCCAGATAGGCCAGCGGGGGTGTGGGGGGCTGTTCTCCCCCCCCCCCCCCCCCCGCCATAGGAAGATGTGAAACTTTTTTTTTTTTTCTGAGAAAAAAAAAAAGGGAAAAATAAAAGAATAGGGAACAGGTGCTACAACGGCCAGGCTAGATAGAATCACTTAGATTTTTTTTTTTTTTTCCTTTTTTTTTTTCTTTTTGTTTTTCTTTTTTTTTATTTTTTTATTTTTCTGTTTTTCTTTTTCTTTTTGAAGTGGAACCATCTCGGTCGACGTTTTTTTTTTTTTCTTTTTTCTTTTTTCTTTTGTGGTGATGTGTTTTTCCTGTTTTTGATTTTCTTCTTCCCCCGCTCTATGCTTTTTCGCATGGACATTGGTCACTCTGCCCCTTTCCCCTTTTTTGATTCTCCCTCTTTCCCTCCTAAATTTTACCCCCTGCCCCACTCATTCCTCCCTAGTATGTTTTTGAATTTGCCTCTTCTTCTTTTAAGCCTTTTTTGAGATTTTTATTTTTGAATTTTTATCATTTGGAGTTGCTTCTTCTTCTTCCCCTCTCCCTCCCATAAAGAAAAAGAGAAACCCATGCCTTCCTCCCAGGTTGGAACTTGATTGTCTGTTTTGGAATATTTTTATTTTCTCTTAAGATTTATCGTGCCTTGTGTGTCTTTTGAAGAAAAAAAAAAAAAAAAAAAACATTCTCAAGTCCCCCTTTTTATTTATTTTCTCAAGGTGACCGCAGCCACAGCCCGCAGGAGCAAGCCCGCAGCCCGCAGCACGCGCCGAGACCCACCCAACCAGGCAATCTGGTTGGGCAGTATGAATCCCCACCCCCTAGATCCCCCCACCCCCCTTTAGAAAAAAAAATAATAAAATAAAAAAATCACTAGCAGAGACCGCGGTTTTGACCGCCGCTGCTACAACCACGGCCGCCCCAGCCACCCTGAACGCCGCAGCCGACCCTGCCGCCCTGATCGCCGCAACTGAGACCGCCGCAGCCGCCCCTGCCGCAGCCACGACCGCCCCTGCCGCAGCCGACCCTGCTATTGTTGAAGAGGGAAGAAAAGAGGGAGAAAAAAAGGGGTGGGTACTGGTGTATGGTGAACACCCTCCCGGGTTGAGGACGGGCCCGGCCCCTGCCTTCCCGAAAGCCCTGCTTTCAGGAAAGTGGGAGGCCCTGTCTGGGAACTCAGGGAGGGAGACCCTCCAATACGGGTACCGGTGGGAGGGGACGAACGCCAAGGTGCGCCCCACCACGGGGATCCCAGGGGGGGCGGAGGGGTGGGTGAGGGAGGTGGCCGCCGCCGCAGGGCTCGAGGTGGTCCCCAACCAGGTACTTGTCAACAAGTACAAGTCTGGTTGTGGGATTGCCGCCCACAAGGACGACGCGAGGCTGGGACCGATTGTCCTAGTCCTCTCGTACGGAGCCGAGACCACAATGGTCATGAGGAGGGGGGACAGGGTGGCGAAATACCTGGTGCCCCCCTTCTCATGGGCATTGTTGGAAGGTGAAGCGAGACACCAGTGGACGCACCACATCCCGTCCGGGATGTCCACTGGTGTCAGGGTGTCGATCACCCTGCGTGCGGTAGGCCCCAAGCTCACCCGCACACCCCAGGAAGACCCATCCCCTGGGTTAACAGACGAACCCCCTTTTTTAGATCCCCTTTTTTGTGGGCAAGGGGGGGTGGCACTCCCAAGAGAGGATAGTGCCCCACCCGCCCCCCCTTTTTTTTTAGAACCCTCTTCGGAGGAAAACAGACCCTCTTCGGAGGAAAATAGAGAGAAAGGGGAAGAGGTGGCACTCCCGAGAGAGGGTGGTGCTCCTCCCCCCCATTTGTCCCCCCCTTTTTCATTTTTAGAGCCCTCTCCAGAGGAACCCTCCACGGAGGTAAAAAACAGACCCTCTTCGGAGGAAAAAAAGGCAGAGGGAGAGACAGCACGCCCGAGAGAAGGTAGTGCCCCTCCCTCTCTGCCCCCCATTTTTTCTGGACCCTCTACGGAGGTGTACACCCTGGTCCCCAAGGGCCGGGGGCTTTTTTTGAGGGTGGAAGGGAAAGAAAAAAAAAAAACAAACAAGGAGGAACCTTTTTTCTTTTCAAACAACCAGGGGGACCCAGCACCCACCCCCACCGCCCGCCTAGGTGTGGTTGGGGCGGAGGCTGCGAGCGACGTGAGAGCACCACTGCACACCCTTGTGAGAAGACAGAAAAGAGCCCCCTGGATTGCCATGGGTGGCAGGGAACCTAAGCCAGCGCCCAAGCGGAAGAAGAACAGGAGGAGGCACAGGAGCGAAACGGCCCTTCAGAGGCGTCGGGAGAAGAGGACCAAGGCGAGGGAGGGGGCGAGGGAGGCTGCCAGACAGGAGAAGAAAAGGCACCGTCGTGCGAGGAAAGAAGGGAGGAGGAGGGCCCGCAGAGAGGAACACGAGGCCGCCCTGGAACAGAAGCCAGATGACCCTGCAATGGGGCTGAAGCGGACCGAGGTGGGAACGCCTGGAGCCCAACCCCTGGCACCCAGAATCCCGGCACCTGGGGCTGCAACCGGCACAAGGAGGCACCGCAGACGGACGGGACACAGCAAGGAAGGGGTGAGATGGGAGCACCTGGGGGTGTGGGCCTGGGTCGCCCTGGTCTCCCTCTTGCTGATCCCAGGGGTGAGGCAGGTGCTGGGGGCGGGCATCGGGATGGCCCCCTCCTTCCTGCATGCGGCAGTGTTGTGGAAGAGGCCGGGGAGCGACAGGAGGACCACCCGCAGGTCAAGGGTACAGGTGGGGCCCCGAGGGGATGAATGGTCCGCCGGGGAGCTCGCTTGGCTAGCAGTAGGGGGCACTCTGGTGGGAAGCACTTCAGTTTGGATAGGGGGGCTGATGTCGCTCTGGGCCATGTCGGAAGTGATGGTGTGGAAAGCTGGTGCTGACCCGACCCAGAGATTCGGACCGGTAAAGCTGAGGAAGACAAGACGCGGATCGAGAGGTCACTACCTGCCGGTGTACTTGGGCCCGCCTAGAAGCTCAAGACGCAGAAAAAAGAAGGAAGACGCCAAGCAAGCGGCGAAGGAACGAGCCGAGACGGAGGATAAGCTCTTTCAGGCCGAACACCTGGACCCCTTTGCGGACTTGACGCTGGCAGGGGACGCGTTGCAAGGAGGTGGTGACCCTCCCCCCATGGATTTGGATGATGAGCACATGGAGGCGCAGAAGGAGGGGGAAAAAGAAGGATCAGACAAACATCAATGCCGGATGGAAGACTGCTCTTTCCGCACCAGTGTGGCAAGCTGTCTAGTTAAACACCTCAATGCGGTCCACCATCATTTTGTGAAACAAGAGCAGGCGAGGAGCATGAAGGTGAACCTCTGTGGAACGTGTGCTGCGGCGTGCTCGTCGAACCAGACGCACTGTGCACTACACAGGCAGCGGAATCTGTGGAACCCCGACAAACAACCCAGTCCCGGCAAGTCAGTGGACGAGATCATGAAGAGCTTCAAGCTGACGAGGAGATCGACGGAGAAGGACGGGAACTGCATGTTCCACGCCCTGGCCGGTTCGCTCGGGGAAGCCTACGGCGACCACACCCACATCAGGAGCGAGGTTGTAGAATGGATGAAACACCGGGAGGAGCACTATGCCCCGTTTTGCAGTGAGGGTTGGGACCGGTACTTGGAAGGGATGGGCACAGCAGCGACGTGGGGAGACCACTTGTGCCTGGCAGCCGCAGCACAAGCGTTTGGCCGCACGATACTCGTGGTTGCTGGGGGGAACAACCCAGTCCTGATGATAGGGGAGTACAACTCCGACCACGAGAAGGTGGTGGTGCTGGCGTACAACGGCAACCACTACGAGTATGCAGTCGGAGAGGAGGAGTCGATGATGATGCTCCTTGATGAGTCCCAATCGGTAGCTCTACAAAAGGCAGGTAAGCAACCCTCCGAGGCCCCGGGTGAGGACATCGGGGAGTGGGACATAATAGACCGTGCGATCCCTGGATACGGGAAGGCAGGGGTGTTGGACCAGATGGGGGCAAGGAACCAGCAATTCCTGTACTGTCCGGTGGCGAACTGCGCTAGGTCGAAGTGCAAAAGCACGACCCCGTTCAACTCGACAAGGGTATGGAAGTGTCACCTGGATGGGCACCTGGAGAGTGATGAGATCCCGGAGAGCGTTCTGAGGAGACTGGACCTCGAGAGGTGCCTGGTGTGCAGGGGCTGTGTGTGGAAGGGTCAGGGGTGCCACGACGAGTGCAAAAAGGCGGTGCGAAGGGAAGGGGAATACACGACCCCCCCGCCGGCCCCGACGAGGACCGAGTTACCCAGCCTGGAAACCATAGCCGCCATGAACGTCACGACCATGGGGTCGATCCCGACGAGCCTTCAAAGACTGTGGGGGCTTACCCTTAAGCACACTCTGGGCCGAGCGGTGAAGGACAACACAGAGGAGGCTTGGCTGCTGGTGGCGATGCTCCCCAAAGCCTGCCTGTGGAAGAAGAGGGGAGGGAAGAAGCGGGACAAGGAGACGGAGCTGAGTGTCCAGGCCAGATTGGAGGAGTGGGAGAAGGGAAATTACATGGCCCTCTGGAATAAGCTGGAATCAGGTGAGAAGGGGGGACCTAAGAACGACGAGGTCTCTAAGGTCGCCAGGGCCACGGAACTGTGCAGCAAAGGGAGGTTCTCGGCAGGAAACGCGGCGCTTGTAGCCCAGGGGCTGGCGGAAGACAATGAGGATTGCTGGAGAGCGCTGCAGAGCAAACATCCAGAGCCACTACACCCCCAATGGGACAACCCGGCGAAGACGAAGGAAGCGGTAGAAGTCTTGCCAGAAGAAGTGCTGGACGCAATCAGGGGCTTCCCGAGGGGGACTGCTGCGGGACCGCAAACCCGCAAACCCGCAAACCCGCAAACCCGCAAACCCGCAAACCCGCAAACCCGCAAACCCGCAAACCCGCAAACCCGCAAACCCGCAAACCCGCAAACCCGCAAACCCGCAAACCCGCAAACCCGCAAACC